>JAAGKR010005989.1:0-46539 GCA_011419295.1 Clarias macrocephalus
TTTCTCAGTACCATATATTTTAGTTCATACTGTATATTAGGTAAAAATTATAATAATACATTGATGTACATTTTTTCAAAAATAAAAGTTCTCATACCATTAATATGAATGCTAGCTATCCTGTAGAGTTGTGTGATTTAATCAATTATGCTGTTTTTTCATTTTCATCTATTCACACATTTTTAAGTATTTAAGTGAACTTGTGAATGTTAAATGGTGTAAAATTGACTATTTTTTTAAATGCTAATTTTTTTTAAATGCTCACATCAACCAGCGAATGCTCTCATTTTGGAAGATTAAAACTGCTTCTTCTTTTGAGTCTATGGTCAGTTTAGCACAATAGCGCCCTCTACTAGACTGGAGTGTGGTTGGAAGATTGAAATCAAACCAACAATCGTTTTCCCGGCCAATCACTATGTTACTTACTGTACAGACGTTCAATGGTTACAAGATCATTTTAGTAGTTTTCAATACACATGCCGTTTAAAAATCAGGCAGTAAACTTTAGCGTTATTGAATTGAACCAAACAATCTACAGTCTATTAACCACACTGTGTGTATTAGAAATTGCTGTGTTAAAAAATTAAGCAACGGTACCCAATTAACATTTAATAATTACGGATCAGGATCTTAGACTCAGACCTACGGTTTTAATTTTTAATTTGCTTCAAAAGCAAACATCAGAAAAATCTCATCCCCATGGTTTTCCTTAAATGCACATCATGGGTATGTGATAAATCAGTATTTAATGACAAGGCAGAAGATAAATAACATCTTGACCCACTGCAGGAATATTACTCCAGAATCACGGCGAGTCCATATTTTATTAATCTCCCTAGTGAGCGTGCAGTTGATAATTGAAGCTCATTTAATCCAAAAGGAATAGCAGGACAAAGCCGGATCACGGGTCTGTAAATAATAGCGCCGGCGCTAGATTACTCCTATTTGTCAACGTCGGCGTGTCCTCTGTGCCGTTCTCACGTTCCTGCACACACCTAAGCGCCTGCAATTTCTACAATCAATTTGTCAATGGATTGCGTTAGGAATTCATAACACACCGGTTCACAGCACGCGGAGAGTGCCAGGAACATATTTCATCTGCAGAACAATTACAGCGCAATATGCAAAGGGTTCGATAATAAAAACTTATTGTAGGTTATAATGAAAAAGAGAGCAAAAGTATATCTGCATACTGTACAGTATGTGGATTTTTATTTATTTATTTATTTATTTATTTATTTTGACTATGCTGATGATTTTCAATAGAACCCTCAAGTCTGCGCTGCTTTGTTTGGCGTTTGCTGATTTTACAGTTTGTAAATGTAAGTTTGCGTTTTTTTTTTGTTGTTGTTGTTGTTGTTGGTTTTTTTTGAGCTTTTTGCAGTAAACTTGCCTGCAGGACATGAACCAGAGAATGATTCCCTCCTAGCAATATCTTAAAGCTTATGTCCTTGAGATACGTTTGATATACTATGTACTATGACTTTTTAATGTAGTGCTGTAATGGAGGTTTATGTCTGATGTGGGAACGCTGGGAATAAAAAAGATACTGGTCCATTATTCCATACCACTGAATTCACTAATCTAATTGGTTGTTTCTACAGCATCAACCAATTCACAAAATCTGTATTTTGCACTCTCGTATCACACAATAAACATGAGATTTAATTCATAAACATAACTGGCGTTATGGTAAGAAAGATTTCTGTGAGGAGATTTTAATATTTATGGAAAAGGAGACTCCAGTGCCAGCTCATATTGAAGGAGTTGCCTCTTACAGAAGGACTCTCCAATGTCGGGAAGTGTTTGTCTCCACTGTTACAAAAGGAGTCTCCAGTGCCAGTTTATATGAAGGAATGAAGTCTTATGAAAGGAGTCTCCAGCATCAGCTATTATGGAGGTCCAATTTTAGCTTTAAGGCAAAGAGTCTCCAGTCCTGGCGCTTATGCATAGAGTCTCCAATTTCTGAGATTATAGAATGAGTCTCCAGTTTTAGCATTTAAGTAAGGAGTCTGCAGTTTCAGCACTTTATGGAAGAAGGCTCCAGTTCTAGTGCTTATACAAAGAGTCTCTAGTTCCATTGCCTAGTTCTGGAGTCTCCAGTGCCAGCTATTATGAAAGAAGTCTTCCCCTCACCAAAGCTTACGTACTGTGATTATGGAGTCTGTATGTAGTGTCAGAGCTTATGTCAGAGTCTTCAGCATCAGAGATTCAAAATCTATGCTGCTGTGTTAAAAGAAGAAAACATTTCAGGAATGAGAAAATAATTTGCATCAATGCATCCCTGGATAATTTCCTATTAAAACACACACCCAAGTGTTTGATTCCTTATATATGTACTTGAGGAGAACACGAATTATTTTTAAATAGGTTTAATAAGTTGACTTTGAGCATCTCGCACACAACGCACGTTTTCATAGAAATACCCCACAGCCTGTCTCTCCGTGTGTGTGTGTGTGTGTGTGTGTGTGTGTGTGTGTGTGTGTGTGTGTGTGTGTGTGTGTGTGTGTGTGTGTGTGTGTGTGATAATGAAAACCCCCCATGTAGCCATGGCAGGGTTATTTGTGTGAATATCGATGGTGTTGATGGATGGAGTTGTTCTGTTCTCATGCTGGACAGTGGAGAAGGTGAAATATGTCCAGCGGACTTCAGCCATGCATCACTGTGACTGGACTAGTTTGTATGATTGACCACTATGCCTGACTGTTTTTTTGTTGTTGTTGTTGTTGTTGTTGCTTTTTAATACATGCTTAAAATACATGCAAAGTGAAGATTATTCAGTCCAAGTTTATGAGCGTTCGCACCGGGCAACTCGTATGAAAATTTCAGGTTAGTTGAGATCAGAATAACTTTTTTACACTTACATGGAATCCAATAATAAAAAAGGTTATTGTCAGATAAGAAATTTGTTAATGGACAATTACAGAAACGATCTTCAATCATTTTATCTATATTCATGGAAAGTCTTATTTTCGTCTCCATTTGGGTGTTAAATTTCTTTGGAAAAAAACAAAAAAAAAACCCACGTAGACTCATTCTGTCTCAAGTTACAGACTTAACATTGACCCGATATGATTGAGTTCAAAAATGAAAAGGAGAAAAAAATGTCTTTATATGTTTGTATGTTTCAAGGGTGTAAGATCACCAATTCATTGCTCAAGTTAAAGTCCAATTACTTAACTAAGTAAATTCTGAAAGCATTATGGGCGATGGTAAAAGGAAAGATTTCCTCAGCATGAAAGAACACACTAATTTACTGTTCCTGATGTTAAATTAGGCATTAAAAGAACAAAGGACAATGGGAGGGAAAAGAAAAGCTTTACTGCTATCTATCCGTTTTAATATCTCTGGTCCAATGCTAATCACTTGACTTGATCATTTTAAGTGTCAGATGAAAAAGTCAACTTTAAAGACATGGTTAAAAATGTATAATAGTAAGAAAAAGAGAAAGAAGACCTACGATTATAATAAAAAGTACATTTACCATCTGATTGGATGTAGCTAATTTTCGGCAAAATTTTGGCAGAAATGTAGCATTTGACCATATTATGCTAACGATCCAGTAACTCCTCATCATAGCCACTGTGGAAGCCATGTTGGGATGAGGTCAACAGAAGAAAATGGCCGTCATTGGTCATGAATCTACCCTCGTTTATTTGGCATCAGGGGATCATTCACTCACTCACTCACTCATCATCTACACCGCAGATCCTAGGCGTGGAGCCTGTCCCTGGAGACTTGTGAACAAAGTGGAAATAGGAAAAAATAATTGATAAAATTCGTTAAATATTGTCAACTTTAAGATATTTAGTTACTTTACAATAGGTTGTCAAACAATTGTGGTGACTTTAATTTGGCAATATTATGGACATTGGGACAAAGTCTGTATGACGACACTTACCACTGGACCACTAGGGAACATGCTGTTGATGTGGATAAATGTGACAGTGTCAAAACACCACATCACAGAAGAGTAATTCAAGAGCTAAGATGCACTGCATGGTAATAATTCTAAAACGAAAAAATGAAAGCGAGCTAATGTTACAACACTGCGACATGAGATACACACGCTGTTGCATCTGTCAGATCGGAATTCCAAACCCTGTTCGAAAAATAACGGACCATGGATGTGGTCAGACGTTGTGTTTGGGTCATTTCTTCCACGTTATCTCAACTTTCCAAAACAAGGTTGTCTGGACATTGAAGGTTATCACAACATCATTACGACCCAATTACAATGATCATTCAAGACTATGTTTCCTGCTGGGTTGTCTAGCTTTTGGCAAAGACTTTGTCCCGTATAAGCAGCCAAACCCAACTAAACCCAGTTAGTGTAACTTGAAAGTATAGACTTTTCAGAACTATGCATAGTACAAAATGTCAATTTTCATCCTTGCAATGTGAAGGGTTTTCCCAGTCACCCCCCATTCAAACTGCCTGATGAGTCTCACTGAGCTAAAAGCACCCAAAGCCCCATCCATCACATGTCAGGTCATAGATTTTCTGCTAACATCAGATTGTCTTTATATTGGTCTCAATAAATCTGTCAAAACTCTAACAGCTATGATTGAAAAAAGATGTTTGAATGTACAAAAACTCTCAATAAATCTTCCTGGTTGAATATTCTAAAAAAGATCATGTTTTTTTTTTTTTTTTAAGATTACTAACAGCATTCCTGGCAAATATGTCGTAAGATTGTGTGTATACTGTATAAGCCTGCATGGTTGCTTTGCCTGAGTTTACAGACCAATGATTTTTACTTCCACCTGTTACAAGGATTATAAATAAAGATATAAATATGTTGATCAATATGTTTTATTATCACGCTTTCAGGCTTTGAATCTGATCCAAGAGCCGCATCCTTTTTTCTCTCTCTTTTTTTTTTTTTTCAATTTTAATTATCATCTTTGTGAAGCAGTTAATCTGTCACATGCATCACACTGTGAATTCAGAGATTAAAGCGGCCTCCTGATGCTCAGATGCTTTCTGTAGTCAGAAACTGATCAAGCTGTGAAAAAAAAAAAAAAAAAAAAAAGAGATCAGTCAAACACCTTGATGAGCAACAACATCGAATCGGTCCTCTGCTCGTCCGCTGTTTGTCCATCTTTGCTGTGAGGGTGAAGCGAGAGTGAAGGGAATAAGGGAGCGCTTTCTGAACGATGAAAGTCAATTGTCAAGAAGAAGGAAGCGTTTCGGCGACATTGACGCGACAGGATTTCAAACAGAAAATCTACAGTATTATGATAATGCACAACTGACTGATGAGGTCATCGAGGTCAGACTGTACAGGACGCCTTTTATTAAAGGTATTTTCAAATACCCAGTAGACCGTATCTGGGGAATAATCCACTTCAGGTTGTGCTGTTACAGGAAAAGAATCAATTCCAATGAGTTTTAAATGAAACCTTGTCTGAAATCAATGGTTTTATTTCATCTCATTTCTTTTATTCTCCTTATACCCTTTTACTGCTTAAATTTAGACACCAAAATCAAAATCGATGTCCATTGACACCGTAGACTCCTTCCCTTGTTGGTGTTGAGAAAACGTCATGAGAACAACAGTATTTCAAACTGAAGCCGTCGAAACTGCTGTCACCAATCCAGATCTTCCAAAGATCCAAATCGGAATGTAAAAAGAAAATAAAAGTCCTTCCTGTACTTTAAGATTATTACCTTATCTTGCTGTTGTCGTGTGTGTTCATGTACAGGTCGAGTGTAAACATACTGTACAGCCTGCGAATCATGTTGAAAAAGGACAAAATACACTCTAAAGGGATAAAGTCCTGCATCGCCTTTCCGTTTTTTCCTCTCCGGCTGTCCTCCCTTCATCCATCCATCCATCCATCCATCCATCCATCCAGGTCAGCGGAGCGAGCCGCGGCCGCTGCGCAAGTCCTGACCCAGCAGCCGAGAGTGTCGAGATTAGCGGCCCTGGGCCAAACAGGCCTGATGAATTCTCTCATGAAAACAGGGGAGAGGGGGATAGATGGAGGAGAAAACAGGGCAGATTGTGATGGATGATAGGGTCTTAAAGTCGTTCTTCACGGGCGTCTCTCCAACAGCTGGGCTACCTACGGTTATGGCCTCAGTAGGACACAGATTTTTCTTTTTCAGCACGCCGTAGTCTTAAAACGTCGGTGGCGCCGAGATCTAAAACCTTCCCCTCGGGCGTGCGGTAATTAAACGAATTTATCACGATTGCCAATCAGAGGGCTCAGAAGGGGAACGCGCATTCTTGTTGCACACCATTATATTTAACAGCTATTACTTTGTTTGGAATTTAATTTTCCCAAAGGTGTGAAGACAGAGAGACAGAGAGAGAGAGAGAGAGAGAGAGAGAGAATTTATCAGAGTTCCAAGCTTGGTTCAACAAAAATTAAGTACAGCTTGAGGATGCAATACAGCCTCCAACAAACTGGTAAAAATAATAATAAATAAATAAATAAATAAAATTGGTGAAAACGTGATTCACTTTCTATGCAGCAAAGAAACCTGTTTGAAGAAATCCGTCTCCAAAAGAAATTTCCATTTTCTCTTTATAGTTCAACTTCATCACACTGTCACACTCAATTCTAACAGTAACACATCACAGGCTTAGAATAGGCCTGGAGTACATAGTGTTAATTGTTGCTTTTTAACGACTTACAAGTTATGTTGCGCCTTTTAAGCAACGACAGCTGTTGGGAAGTCTACGCCAAGCAGAAATATATCACAGGCGTAGTCATGGAAACCAAAGTTATTAAATAAGCAACATATCTATTCAACTTTTGTGTGTTTTTCGTGGCGAGGCAGTCCGAAATATCAGCAGTGCATCATGAGGGCTTTTCTAGTTTTCTTGGATTTCTGGTCAAAGTTTGACTAGTAATTGTAAAAGAATATGAAATACTATATATATAGTATATTTGTAATGTCATATGCAAGAGTACTTAAACTTCACCATGTGCTTATATATATATACATATATATATATATATAAATCATGTTCATGGTGGAAGCTGGAACTCCTGATCATCACACCATCCTATCGCTGATTATTTCCCTGTAAAAGCATGTGGTTAATTTAGCAAGCACAGATTATTATAAGACGCATGATGAAAAACATTTTGATCATTTTATGCAATTCCTTACTGCACAGACAAAGCTTTTTTTTTCCCCTTTGCTTTTTTTTTTCTTGCATTTTCATTCCTCATGTAAATAGAGGATTATGGCTGCTAAATGCTTTGAAAAGCCTGAAGGCTCGCACCTTATCTCCCCTCACAAGCGATGACAGAAGGCAGCGATGCAGCAGATTGTTTTTAATTGCCTCTTCGACTCCCGTCTCAGCAAATTGAATTTAAAATAAATAAATAATAAGAATAGGTACAACCAAAGGAAAAAAAAAAACATACAGTCCTCATCAGAATGTGTTGAATACAGTATGTGCAGAGAACTGCACATGCTCACGGTCGTAAAGGCCCAGGGGTGGCACACACACTTCAGCGGGTGTGTGTTGCAGCTTGGCAGTGGCACTTAATGGCCCTCTTTCTCCATTGAGCTCGAGGAACATTCAGGGTTTTGTCCTCTGAAGGCTTCCATAAGGGCAAGTGCAGGATCGGTTGCATAATTTAATTTTCTTTGGTTCAGCGCTCGGACATAAAAAAGGATGAGTGGGAGGTGTGGATGAGTGAGAAGGGGAAAGGGAGCGAAGGAGGAAGAGTAGAACTTTTGCTTTTGTTAAGAAATCGGGAAAAGCATGGTGATCAAAACGTCAGCCAAATTCCATGACATTTTTATTCATGGATTATTTATACATATCCTAAGTCAGATTGTTCAGTAGCAATGTACAAGTCAAACTGGGACTTTCGATTCTGCAGAATAACAGAAAGCAGTTCTGAGAGTAAAAACTCCCCTTATTTCTTATTTATACAACCCCCTGCTGCACTAATGCACTCATCCCAGTGTTTCACTAGTGCTCGGATGCGGAGCCAGGTAGAAAGATTTCTCAGTACACCGGAGCTACGTTTGGACTGAATCCTTCACATCTGAAACACTGGCCTCCCAGGAACTCCCCATGGCTTCAATATGTAGAAATTGCTTGGATCGAGGTCAGGACTGTATGCGGGATGTGGCAAATAACTCCCAGCCGAGTTCCTGTAACGTGCAAGTGGTGTCTGTGAATGATGCAAGCCACCTCAGCCAGGATCATCATTCACGGACGTACGGCCTTCTTTAAAAAGTTTGCGCCGTTCAGACGTTTTACTGTGACTAAGAGTTTTATCACCGTACTGTGCGAGTGCTCTGTAAATGTTAATTGGCTTTACACCTCCATTCAGAATAAATTTCATATTTCATCACAAGTCCCGGTTTGACTTGAACACGGCTAAATGGAAATACTATCATATACTATCATATCGCAATAAATTATGTAATACAATATTACATATAATAATACAAGATTACATATATATACTAGTTTATTGTGCAATATTGTATTAATGTAGTGTGCAACATGGAATATGGTACCTACTGTTTGAGGACACTTTATATTTCATCGATATGCGTTTTTTTTTTTTTTTTTACTTCACTTTACTTGATAACAAGAACAAGGGTGAGCAACTGTAACCGGGAATAAGCAATTTCCCCTTGGGGATTTATAAAGTTCTCTGTTTAAATAGAAAATCCTGGTATAACTGCATCATACAGTAATTATAACATCTTATAAGCGGTATCTTTGTCAACCCTGCTTCTGAGAAATCTCTGTAAAATAATACCGAGCCGAAGGTATGCAAACACGTCTCTGTTGTAATTTGCGATTTAGCAGCACGAGTACTGAAACACTTGAGTTTTCAAGTTGACCCAAGCCCTAGCGAGTGCTCTTCTATCTCTATTCATCAACAGATCTTTTTTTAAGCACTTCTGCGCCCGGAGAACGATTCTCTATCTCTCCATCAGAGCAGAATTGAATTCACATTGCCGACATGGCTTTAGTTAACTTATCAAATGATTAAAACTCCCAGCCTGCCTGGAGAATCAGTTCACTTCGGATCTGCGGGGGGATTCTACGCCGTAAATCCATTTAACTAAACCAAATAATCGGTGGTTATGTTTTGAAGATCTGGCAGGAGAATATTTCTTCTGCGCAGTCTTGAACCGATTCTGAAATGTAATTAATAGAAGGCATTATAACGTTAGAGTTGGAGAATTACCTGTTCTATGATATTAGCTCATCTCGTGTATGATAATGGGAGGTAATGGAAGTCTTATTGGTGTAGAATGTGCGTCTACATACAAAAAGAGGAGGAAAAATGAATCTCTCTCTTTTTTTCTTTTTGATTTTCACACATCTATTTAATTTTATTTTATTTTATTTTATTTTTTTCAGATTGAACCAGGTATAAGACTCTACCGCAGACTGTGAAGCTGCAAGTGCTGCTATTTTATTTAAGTATAATTTAGCCAAGGTTATTGTTTGTTAAGCTTATTTGTTGAACTTAAGCACACGGTGAGGCTAATGTTAACAGCTTATATTGCATGCTGAAGCAGGATACATCTTTATGATAGTCATTTTTAGGAATATTAAGAATGTACTAGAAAACTGGTCTGAAACTTTGTAAGCCAATTTCATGGGTTTTTTATTAGCAGATATGGAAGACTGATATAGAGCGACATGTCTGTGGTCCTTAAGAATAACATATAGGTGAATAGGTTAGAGGTTAACTTCCTATAGCCATCCTAGTCATCCTCTTGGTTGTGTTTTAACTTTCATATCGCCGAACATTGAGGATGCCATTGTGAATAAACACTCAAATATAAAAGCAATAAATAAATGAAAATATGGTAAATGCCGCATAATATTCGGAAACTTTAGTGGGTTAGTGGGTCGGAAACCCTAAAAACCCAAGCGGCACAGACCTGTGATGGCAACACAGCATTGGAAAATGACGTTTAAAAGAACACGATTAATTCACCAAAAGAGGCCCTGAATATCCTGTAATAACTCTCACTAGAACGGTGCGATCTGAACGAAGCAATGTACAATGTGCTCCTAGATAGATGGAGCTTTGAACCTAGGTAGGTGCTAGACAGCCATCGTGCCAGACGCTATACCACTTCACTCAGTCACTCAGTTTCTCATTAGGATGGTGGCGTACAGTAATGAGCAGCGTTTCTTCATCGTGCGAATCTATTGGGTCACCAAATCGTTTAAGCGATGTACAGTAAGAGTGAATTAAGATTTGGGTTTGGTAAGGATGTACAGTGGGGTGGTATGGAAACCTTCTGAGGGCAGAGGCCATCGGAAAATGTCGCAGGACACATTCAGTGTCATGCAACTTCATAATGCAATAGATAATCTATTGCATTATGAAGTTCAATAGCGACATTTTCCGATGATCAAGGTATGGAGTCTATTTTTTACGTTCAGTTTGCTTCATCAAAGCGGAAGTTGGAATATTCGGGACCTCTTTTGACTGAATCATCCTATATATATGTGATTATATGGAAGCCTTGGCGGTGTGAGTTTATGGAGACCCGGAATATGAGCGTTATGTCGCAAAAATTTAGAATTCTAAAAATGTTTGTTTGTTTATTTATTTATTTTTGCCATGGAAACAGCTCAAAGAAACAATAAAAACACATGTTCATGTGTATCTTTGCTATTTCTTTGCCCATTTTTCTTTTTTTCTTTTTTTTTCTTCTTTTTTTTTTGCTCGGCCATGCTTATATAGTAAAAGTGAAAATAAAATTCAGGTAAATCAATCAATGTGCTGAAAATAAGGGATATGTCATTCTATACTGCACAATCCTGAGCCATATACAGCATATACTAATATACTGTATGTACTGTATATTATTTATATACATTTATAAATAATAATAATAACTAAAATGCTCTACGTTTTAAGGGCTCCAAAAAGAGGCTGATATCTTTTCCCAGTCGTTTCCGGCCTCTTGTTCTGATCGGCTTGAAAAACTCATCTCTCCAAAGGGGCGCTTTGAGGGCAGTTCATTTAAAGTGAAATAGTGCATTTAAAAAAAAAAAAAAATGAGTGAAAGAGGAGGGAATTCAGCCATGCAAGACCGCATGATCTGAACTGGATTTTAGCTGGAATGTTAGCAGACACTTTTTGGCAGTAGTGGATGGAGTACTTGAGTGAAAGTCAAGATACCCGAGGTAAAATAGTACTCCAGTAAAAGTCCTCCATTTCCATTGCCACTTGAGTCAAAGTACAAAATTACTTCCCTTCAGACGTACTTAAGTATCAAAAGTAAAACTGGGATTTATTATGACTCTAATATTTTACTATTCTTTCTGTGATTAGACTTCGTTAATCTACTTATTGAGAAGATCTACTACTATAAGCTCATTTAGTTAATCTGACATTGATAAACATTATCATGAGCACTTAACATTCAGGTGAGTCAGTTCCATTAGGGAGATCTGACTGTCTGAGACAGGATCTGAGAACAGGCAAACTTTCCTCTTCAGCTATAGATTAAACTGAACATCTCTGCACATGGCCACCACATGCTTTCCTTAGAAGAAAAAAAAAGTCCTAAATATTTCAACCAAATATTACATACTGTATATCATTCTCTCTCTCTCTCTCTCTCTCTCTCTCTCTCTCTCTCTCTCTGAGGAATATAAATGAATGTTTCATGTGCCTGGTGTGTAAGAGATGTACTGAGATCCAGAACTGCTTGATAATTTAGTAGAGGTTACGATCACAGCCCGTGGAAGCTGAAATTGAGGAGATAATAATCTCAGCTTGTTAAAGCAGAACTTCACTCTACCAAAACATGGTATTGATGCTAAAACGTGTTCCTCGCCATTTGAAAAAAGTGAATTTTGAGATATGATCATACAGTAGTACAGCATTTTTTATAATACTTCATGCTTCTCATCCCCAGATCTATGCTTCTTAATTTGTAACTATGCGCACACATTTCTATTTTCATCAGATAAAAAGAAACACACTTGCTACAAGTACAATTCCGTGCCCTTTGGTGTAGTGTCCGTAACTCTTGAATTCAAATCTTTCAATTGTCATTCTGATGAAACTTGGCCAATTTACATTTCACATGAAAAGATATAAACCTGTAAAAAAAAAATTATTATTCTAAAACGCTAAAATGTGAATGTATTGCAACATGAATTTGACATGGTTACAGACACTACAGGTTTTTTTTGCCTTTTAAGCTTTTTTTCTTTAACAAAAACTTTTATCAGAAAAGTTTTTTTTTTTTATCAGAATGCTTTTCATTTGAATATCAATGCTCAAAGAAATATGAACAATGTGTAATTTAAATGATTATTGTATTTTGACAACATAACGCTGAAAAATGGTCATTTTTGGAGCAATCATCTCTTCAAAATGGCTGAAGTTGTCAACTTGAAATTTTTAGGGAAGCAAGATTGGTCACTTCCATGATGGGTAAACTTCAGACGTAGCTTCTTTGGCCACACACATTTTCTGTATTATATGTATAACATAAAAAAAAATAATTAATCAGCACCAATCCTGTGTTTTCGCTGTTTTAATGTCATCGATTTTAATTACCAAAGTCCGAATGTTAACACTAAATGTTTAGCATTTCGGATCATAAGAAGGTTCAGTTGATAAGTTTTGAACAATACAAACTATGACGTGAAACAGCGAGCTAGCTAATGGAAATGAGCAAAACTTAAAGTGATAACCAGCTCCAGCCTGCGTTGCTGTTGTGCCATTGTACAAGATAATCATTGTAATGATGGGTCAATTTAAAATACAGTGAAAGGGTTGACTGCTGCGATCATTACAGGGAATTATGGAGGCAGGCGGAGAAAGCATCGGGAAATAAACGATTCTTTCTTCTGTTCCACAACTTGAAAAAAAAAATCATTCAAAGAAGGTCATGTGTTTTGAAGTGAAGAGTTAGAGTCAATCATTTTTTTTTCTGTTATTTTTCCAGGTGCTCAGTAGTGTAGACTGTTGCACTGATCTTCTACTAGTAACATTCTGTATTTGTTGGGTAGATACAGTACCAGTGAAATGTTTGGACTCATCAGTTCAAGTTTGAACATGAGATTTTTTTTTTTTTTTACATTCTAAAACAATACTGGATCTTTTCAAAACTATGAAATAACACATATAGATTAAATACAGCACAAGAAAAACTGTTAAACTAACAGTCAGTTGTTATTTTAAGACATGAAGACCAGGTTTTCGGGAATCGTTTTTGCAAGAACAGTATTGTCAAGTGTTGAACCTATTGTCCATGATGAAACTGGCTCTCATGATGACCATCCCAGGAAAGCAAGGCCAAAACTTACCTCTGCTGCAGAGGAGACGTTCATTTACTGTAGAGGTATCGGCCTCAAAATCACCAATTAACAAACAGCACCTCAGATTGAGCCATTATGAAGACGTTACAGAGCATAAGTATCAGACACATCCCAATGTCAACTGGTGCAACCAACAGTTTAAAGTATACTTAAAAAATAGCCATATATGCTAAACAAGGATTGGCATATTTTTTCCACTCACAAGTAGGTTGGAACACCAAATGTGTTCCAAAACCTAATATAGTGGAGTTGAAAGTAAAATATTTTACATTTAAATTTATTGGAGTAAATGGAAACAGATACTTAAAAAAAATACCTAAGGTAAGTATAGTAACACCTAAGTTGCTTTGAATAAGGGAGTCTGCCAAATCCAGTAAATGTAATAGTTAACTTTAAAAAAAAAAAAAAAAGATCAAAAGTGCTTTAGATTTGCTCAAGAATTGCATAGTTAGGATTCAAAATCAATGTTTCAATTACACTAGATTTTGTTTTCAAAAGTACAAAAAAACTCTGATCTAAGATATTTCTTTTTTTATAAATTTTTTTAATCAAATCATGTAATGTGTAAGTAGAACTATATTGTTATCACTGTGTAGCTCCAATGCAAATTTTAACATGGAGTAAGCGAAAAATTCCATACATTTAATATTTCTTTTTTATTATTATTATTTTTTATTAATAGTCTTTATCATCACACACCTGAGAAGTATGAAGTGCAACATAAAATGAAAGAACTGGATCTCATCCTTTGTTAGATAAAGTTAAGCTTATAAAGGTTTCTGCACTCAAATTTCTCCACATGCCCACGTTTACTCCTTTTCTGTGGCCTCCCTGGCCCAGCTCCCACTTCCCCACTCTAACAACCAACAGCCTGAGGATGAGAGCAGAGGGAGAAATATTGCTCAGGTTCACCCCATCCATCACCCATAAGGCCTGGTGTGTGAAATACAGGGCCAGGCTCCTCCAACAATGAGGCCTATCTTGTATGTTAGGCCCCTCGCTCGGGTATTTATCACCTCCGAGTCCGCACAAAGCCTGATTCATGGGCCGATCATTCTGATAAAAATGTGCTGACTGCATCTCAGGGCTTGCTTTCCTCCATCAGCTCTTTCTTTCTCCTTCTACCTCGCAACCTCTTCCCTACTCAGTCCCCAATAGCGCTCACAAAAATAGATTCAGTCTTTAGGGCCTTTTCCACCTCTGTTTCGACCTGGCTGCCTCCTAAAGCACTTTCTCCCACGGGATAAATGCAGAAAAAGCTCACAGGGCTAAACTAGAGCAAACTGCTCAAATGGTCTGATTTAGCTACACAGGGGGTCAGTGAGCGTCCAAGGGGTTTTGTTTCAGTGTAAAAGCAGCAAATCAACCGTAACATCATGATGGCTCCTTTTTTTCGTTAGTGTTGTTTAGTTGTTTTTGGCAGAATCTCTTAGCTTGGCTGCTGGTCACCGTTACTAGTGCTTTTATTTTGCTAACTTCCATGAATGTCTTGTAAAAAAAAAAAAAAAAAAAAAAAAAAGGACATTACAAAAAATAATTAACTGATAGAACTGAAAACAATTTCTAATAAAAGAAGGTAAATAAATTATTTTAGCCTTATATTCAGGAGCTGAAGCTGGACATGAAAACATTAAGAAGTGATATGCTAGTGTTGTTGGAAAAAATGTAAACAAGATGCGATTGTTTTTTAATAATGCAAAAGTAAGCAGAAACAAATTTGTAACAACAAATTTTCAAATAACAAATAGCAAAGTTTCTTTAACCAAATATAAAACCATTGTACAAAGACAATGACGTGAATTTTACCCATGGCCCAAATCATTACCATTTCCATAAACTAATCATTAATGCATAAGCATTAAAGGGAACGAGTAGTAAATATTAGTCACATATAGAGATCTTTGTAGGGATTTGTGTGAAATTCTGCATTTTGTTTCTAACAGAAATTCTTCAGAACCTTCAAACCCTACAAAAAATGCCAAACGGCACCCCGCAGGGTTCAGTTTGAGGGCCGCTACGATTCCCAATTTACAGGGGGAGAAGACATTTGTTCCACAAACATAAAAATGGATTTCAGTTCTATGACAAAGACACACTACAAATTGGAAGACAGAGACTGAAATATTATGAAGCTACAGCTAAGAACTTGGGTCTAACAACAGACCTTTGTGTATCATGAATAACATCTGATCGAGAAACGTGGTTAAAGAATAATCGTGCTCACTCAACATGGTGCTGAGAGACAAGAAGAAAATAACATCGAAGCACATCACACAAATCTTCTTCAAACTAGAAAGCTCTTTTCATTTATCATCAGATTTTCTTTTTGTTTAAGAGGCTGCTCTGTGTTACAGTAGATTTCACTCTGAGGCTTGGTGTTACTTCATGCTCTACATGTGCCTCATCAATATCCTTCCCCCACATTCAGGCCAACATACAGCTGACAGCAAGCGTCATTATTCCGTTCGCTTTGCGGCCACGACTCTATCGTATTGATTTAATGATTGATATGCTGGCGAGAAAAAAGAGACTCTGTGACTGACGGCAGGGACAAGTGAAGGTCTACAGTTTCTCTAGATAGCCTTGTCCTTGATTTAGACGAATTAATATCTGGAGGGCGATAACTCGCAGCGGCCTCTCTGATCCCAGGGCTCTGTGCTGGATTGAGAGGTGGAACACCTGGCTTATATCTTACCTGTGATTGATGTTAGTTAAAAAAGCTAATTTGAGGAGATAAGAACTGAGGCTCCTCTGTCTGGATCTGATGTTTGACATTTTGACTGGTTTATTGGTTAAGTAAGAAACATGAAAGTTGCTCACATCATCAAGTATGCTGGAACATACTGTATGGAAGGGTATATGGAACTGATAAATGCAAGGAAAGTGAATCCCCTTAAGCTAAGTGCTTACAGATACTGTATGCCCCCCCGCCAACCCGCAAACAACCACGCATAGCTATTTTGTTACAGCCAAGTCCCTTTATGCAGAAATATTGGCCAGTACTGTAACTATTTTCCCAGAATAGCACTCACTACAGTATCAAACCTAATACACAGGTTGGAGCACAATAATATATTGCGGAATTTACTAGAAATTCCAAACACCATAGTGTTTGTAATAAAGCTCGCAAATCAAATAGCGAGAAACACATGAACTGTTTTCTACAAAACACACACACGGAGAAGTAGAAAAGCCAAGATGAGCTGCACTAATGAGGCAAACGTTGACTTCGTATAAAGGTATGTGCCTGGAAAGTATAACTTTTAGCGCATACACTTATGTGCAATATCTTGAACTGATATTACAGAATTAATCTGCGAACTGTGCAAGATATACAATATATGTGTAATTTATTGTATATTTCTTTTCTGCTCTTTGATTGTTGTTTGCTGTACTTAAAACTATTTCTATGCAATTAGGTTTGTGTGCACTGGAAGCCACTTCAAAAATTAAATCCAAAAAGATCTAGAACACTAAAAGAGCAGAATGTTGCTTTTTTTTTTTTTTTTTTTTATCTTATGCTCTCCTGTTCTCAATTAGAAATCTGTTTTTGTTTATCTTTCAGTCAGTCTTTTATAAATGCTAAATGAGTACGCTGATACATAATTTAAAATCTCACCGCCGGGTTTACCGTAATATTTTTTTTTAATGATGTGCGAAATCCTCTGCATGTTCACCTCTGAAAAACGAAACAAAACACCATGCTCCGAACTGATGCTCCTGATCGCCTGTATCACAATGTCACACTTATTAAGAAAAGAAATGCCGAAATGTGTCAAAACCTTCACTGTACCCTTCTCGCCCCCACGTTTAATTTCATCTTTGCACTTTGATGAGTCTTTCGAGACCAGGGATCCTACCCAGGCTTGGTGCTGAGCTCTTTGTGAACGTGCTGTTTGGTGAATAATTGACTGGAGGTCTGATCGAGTCCCCATGGCAGCTGTTCCACCAGACACGGCGCCATGATCACGCAACATCACACCGACGCCATGCAAGCGATACCCACTAGCTGTAAAACAAGCATCGTTTAATGACTGGCATGAACTGATTAGAAGATAAGCTGGTTATTGTGTGGCTGACTTTGATCATGTGTTCTGATCAGACAGAAAAGAAAAAAAAAAAGAAGCTTGCTGCTTAAGCTCCAAGAGAAGGAAAGACATGTACTGTAACAAGCAACATGAGTGAGCTTTCCTTCCACTATGAAGCTCACAGTCTGTGGTCTGCTTCTCCCTCTATGATGGTGTGTTCGGAACGAAAATGAACAACTTTTATTTTCGCTTTTCTTTTGAGCTGCTTCCATTCATTTTGTTTTGCATTATTCCTTGTAATACATCCTTGGGCTTTGGAAGGCTCCTATAAATATAAATTTATTAGCGGGAGTATTATTTTATGGATCGTAGCCCCAAGGAACCGCATGTGAAACCCCGGCATAACCAACCAATCCTTTATGTCTGAGCTTGTTCTATTGATTTTGCTTTACAGCTAATTATTTTCGAACCAGATGTGAAGGTTGATGCTCTGCATGTCATGAAGAGGTGTGTTTCAAAAACAGTTCAGGAATGGTCAGAAAACGAGGTGGTGACCTGGGTTATTGTTTGTTTGTTCAAACAAACATGATTGTAATCCACCATCATTTTCCTTTCTGTTTACTGGCATTTTTTTTAAACAAATTTATATAATCACCCACTTTTCTTATTGCTAGTCTTTCGGTTGCTCCCATCAAGGGGTCACCACACAGACCATCAATTCGCACAACTTGGCAAATGTTTTATGCCGGATGCCCTTCCTGATGCAACCTTCCCATTTCATCTGGGCTTGGGATCGGCACTGCATGGAGTGGCTGAGTACCATTGGGTTTGGCAATCCCCCAACGGCGGGGCTCAAACCCAAATCCTCAAATCCCCAAACCACCAACCTAGAGCCTGAGGTGCCTGAGCTACCTTTCCCCCTCAATCACCAATTTTTCCCTTTTTTTCCACCAACCAGCTACAAACTCAGAATGCTGGAGCTAACATCTTCCTCCATATCTTTTCAAACTGCTGCTCATGTTGCATCACAGGATAACACTTTGCCTGCTCTTTGCCCCTTTTCCATACACGTGAATTAAAAGATGTCACTGTGATTGACAGGGAAAAAGATTATCATTTCGTTGAACCCTGGCCATGTACGTATATATATATATATATACATATATGCACTGCTTGCACCGTATGGTTGCAGGGTTTCCTCCGGGTACTCCAGGTTCTTCCAACAGTCACATTGTGTAGGCTTATTGGCTTGTCCAAAATTTCTGAAATGTATGATTTTAGATGTCTGAGTGTGAGTGTGTGTGTATGTGCTTGTGCCATGTGATAATTAGGCTTGCCATCCAGGGCGTACCCTGCTGTGTGCCCTAAGTTGCCTGGGATAAAGCCCCCTATAACACTACACTGAATAAGAGATATAGTCAATGGATAGATTCACTCACTCACTCATCTTCTATACCGCTTTAGCCTGTATTCAGGGTCACGGGGGACCTGGAGCCTATCCCAGGAGACTTTGGGCACAAGACAGGGTCCACCCTGGACAGGGTGCCAATCCATCGCAGGGTGGATAGATTTAATTCAATTCAATTTTATTTACTTATATAGCGCTTTTAACAATGATCATTGTCTCAAAACAGCTTCACAAAATGAAAAGATAATGGATAGATGGGTGGAGAGATGGGTTGATGAACACATTCTACCATAAAAATTTCCTGATTCTTTCTTGCAAATGTTTTATTCAAAGTTCACATAAATACAAACTTCATTTACAACCGGTAATAAACTTTATTTCCCAGGTAGCACAACCTTTTTAAAGTAGCACCCCTTTTTTACTTTGGAGTATTTGCGCATGCTCTCAGCAACAGAATCAAACATCGTCTCCCAGTTATTGCCTGGCTCGCTGTTCAGCTCCAGACAGCGTCTCACTCATATTTCATTCCCAATTAGAACTCGGACCATTAAGTTCTCACGGTCGCTACTCAGCACAGCAGGTTGTTTCAAGAGTCCCATCGCTAAGAGCTATGTTAAGAGGCTGGGTGTTTTTTTGTTTTTTTTTTGGCTACGCCAGCTCAAGACCTGACTAACGTACAGGATTGGAGTGTCTTGTTTGATGCCAATTGTGATTTGACCCTCTGAACATCGGACGCATGCTGCTATTAAGGTTTTGTGTCAGAGATATGAAAGCAGGAGTATCTTGATCTGTATCAAGTGACCTTTTCAAAGAAGTGCAAAGTTATTATGTCATTGGAGTTCGAAATAAAGAGCGGACTCTTCAGGTCTGGAAGCTATGAATAAAATTATACTTTTTCTGGGTGAAAATTGCACGTCCTCCTTGACAGGCCCATTGTAATTTGTTCATTGAAGGCTTAAATGCGCGAGATTTCTTCGGAGACCTTTCACATGCAGATTTAAATTGCAGATGAAACTTTTGGAAGTGATTTCGATTACGAGGACTCGCTCATATTCCTGAAGAAGCTCGTTTTAATCAACCGATTATCTGAGCCGGGGTCTCGGGTAACGTGAAACGAGATACGGCTGCCAAGTCTTTTCTGGGGATCGAGAGGGGAATTGTCTGCCACTTCAAAGTGGCTGTGGTTTTGCGGCCTGTCCGAGTTAGTGTGGTGATTAATCTATTGGCGTGGAGTGGGGGGTTGGGGGGGTTGGGGGGTGGTAGTGGGGGTCGCACCTTTGTCGGATCCAGTTCATAGCTTCTTGTAATGCAGTGAAGTTAAATAAGACCACAAAGGTCAACCAGCATTGCTAATAACAAATGACAATCATTTGGGCTTTTTATACTTAAAGCCCAGACTACAGTATAATGCACAAACCTGCAGCAGTAATATTTCGACCTTGTGGCCTTCAAGTGGTATTTCATCAGTCCGCATTGACATTTGCAATGGAATGTGACAGGATGTGAGCGGATATGGTGGAATTTACCTTTCAAACACTTTGATCCCGGGTATTTTTGCTTCGCTATATTCTCTGCTATTCTTCTGATTCCCAAATGACATTTGATTCATTTCACGACCGCTCTCTTTTCCTTTTTGTAACAACTCTCATGCCTACTTTTGCTGAAATCAGGCACAAGACACAGCATCATCATGTTGTGGGAAATGATCACCATGGAGTCATTCTCTTTCCCAGTACTGGATTCAATTACATTTATGCATAAGCCAATAATATTAGCTTTCTACCACAAGATCATTTCCTGAAAATTGGAAATTCTGGGAATAGTCCAAAACCTTGTCTTGGTTAAATGATCTCAGCTATTTCCCTGGTAATATATCACCTTTCATTTTTATACTGTATAAGCCAACTATATTAGCATTCTACTACCGAAAATCATTTCTTCACTCTCACTTATACCGCTTGATTCTGTATACAGGGTTGCGGCGGGCCTGGAGCCTATCCCAGGAGACTTGGGGCATGAAGCACAGGACACCCTGGATGAGGTGCCAATCCATCACAAGTCACACACACACACACACACTACAGGCAATTTGGGAACGCCAATTAGCCTAATCCGAATGTTTTTGGTCTGGGAGAGGAAACCGTAGTACCCAGAGGAAACCCTCCAAGCATGGGGAGAACATGCACTCTCAATGCACACATATCTGGAGCGGGAATCGAACTTGGACCCTAATTCGGAATTGTACAAAGCCTTGTCCGGGTTAAATAAAGTCTTTCCCACTTATGCATCGTCTCCCATTCACACAAGAATCCTTGTGAATATTTCATAGGCTATTGTACCGAACCCTGTCCCTGAAACAGAAGTCCATGCTGTCATTTCCTGTACCTTGTACTAGCACTGTCTTGTTTACTTGTTTAGTTAGAGGCTTGTAATGCTAGCCCCTAGAGCTGGGCGATATGCCCTATAAATGAAATTTTAAGACCTCGAAATTTTTTTTAAAGACCAAATTCGATTTTCGATTTTAAAATGATTTTTTTGCTTAAAAAAAAAAAAATAATAATAGACACTATAGTTTTTTTATTATTATTTACTTAAGCAAAACGATATAATTTACTAACGATAATTAAAAACGATATTAAAAAAAACAATATTATTTACTTAAGCAAAATGATATAACCAAACATTACCTGCTTATTTGGATTAAAAGTATATATATTAAATCACTTAAACAATTTTGCAAACCACATTCAACTTACATGCTGAATAAAATCAAACAGGAGCCTGACAGCATTTTTTTTTTTTTAACTGTGTATCTGGGCATAATGTCTTTAGTGATATAACACGACACAACATTAGTAATATCTTTCCATCGAGGCTCTTATCATATGGGATACAGTGTGGAAATGTGCTCGCTGTTTTCTCCTGGCTTTTAGTCGGTGTTTTCGCGCTGCCGCTTGTCTTGTTTAGCGGCAAACACGACGCCGATTCAACAGTGTGGCTCTGTTTGAGGTGCGCGAGGAAATTAGCTTCTTTTAGTTGCCACAAACTTCAGACAATGTTTACACCGGGCTTTGGCTTTTGTGTAAAGTTGCGAACCTGAACAATTTCCATACGACTGAAGAAACCGCGCCTCTGTTGGACACGAGCTCTGTGGTTTCATCAGCGCGCGCTGCCGTGTTGTATCTCGTATTTCCCACGTGTGAGTCACAGAGGGGGCGTGGCAGAACTACGGAAGCTCGCGGTGCCGCACCAAAGTGAAACTGTAAAATCGATTTAAAACTCTCACAAGTGAGCGGTTAATTAGGCGCGACATCATGTGGTCGGACAATTTTGCCTGTTAATTATTCTGCCATTGGTGCAATTACAATTTATCTAATATTTTAATAAAAAATCGCGATACCTTGATTTACGGAAAAAATTGAATCGTCTTAAAACGTAAATTCGAATTCATCGAAAAAATCGCCCAGCCCTACTATCCCCATACCTTTTAAACCCTCCTGGCTATAAATAATTTGCATTATTTATAGCTTAATGACAACGATGAAATTGACTTAGCATTACACAAAAACGAACCTTTGCTCCACGTTTACTAATCGTTAGCTATTTCACAGCTACTAATACATATTATACTAGTGGTGGAAAACTAAAGTTGTTGTTTAGCATGAAATAAAAAAAAGAAAGAAAGAAAGAAAGAAAGAAAGAAAGGGAAAAATCCCGTCTGGCAGGAGAAGATTAGCCAAAAAGACAAAAAGCTTTCATTAATCTTCTGTAAATGTCTGGCTTTCCAGTGACATTAAGATTTGATTCATCGCTAGACCCTATAGAGTCGTGCCGCGGCTGAAGTATTTTTCAATCCGGGAAACAGGCAGCGACGAACCGAACCAATATAGAGTCAAGAGATATCGCCTAATCCGACCTGTGGTCCTGGCGCATCATCACAAGCGCTAATTCTGTTAGATCCTGCCTCAGCCGGGACTCTCTAAGCGCCGTGTGTCGTTATCCATGCCGTATCATTCGCAGTCATGTTCCTCACACACTGTAGACTCTCAATTAACTCGTCCCCAGACTGCATTCTCGCGTGCATTAAAGGACTGCCGAGCACGATAGGTCAGGGAAGATTATCTGTGATTTATTCTCCCTTCCCACATCGCCGTGCTCTTAAAGATGATTTTTCTTCTTTCTTTTCTCTTCTTTTCTTTTTTTTTTAATTTCTTTTTTTTTTTTAACCCAGGCGAGTCACAATCCCTCCTCCATTTGTATTCACTTTAGCGTTTCCTCCGATGCCGGGGACGAGGTGAAAAATGAAATTGAGACGCGTAAGAGAACGGGATCGATAATAATTGGGCTTTGTTTCTAAAACAGTGGAGATGGAGTGTGTCTCTTCGGTTTCCAAGCGCTGTGTCCCATTTATAACACAACTAGTTGGGACGATTCTTCAGGAGTTGTTTTAGAGGGTGCGAGCAGAGTGATATATTATCATACGGACTCTTTGTTGGAAGTAAACGAATGTGCTTTAGTAAGCAATAATCCTTAGTTTTGATGTGCATAGAATGTATTTCTCCCTCTCTCTCTCCCACACACACACACACACACACACACACACACACACACACACACACACACACACACACACACACACACACATATGCATTTTAATATCACTTTATGTATTCTACACACACACACACACACACATGCTGAGCACAGATTAAACATATTGATCTATTATTCCGGGGATGCAAATGAGACAAACGGCATCTAAACAGCACAGATGACATTAAAGCCTAGAAAATGAAAAGGTCAACCCGGAACAAGGCCCGAGGCAATGGCGGCTTTTCTTTAATCATTCTGTACTTGTGTGAATTTCCAAATCAAATGTGAGTACAAGGCAGGTGAAGATTTTTTGCATTATATTAAATGGGTGGGTTATAGTGGATATAACGTTAAACATATTGTAGGTGTTCAGTGCTGCATCTCTGAATATGATCTTGAACCACCCACATGGTAACATTAAGCATAGAACATTGGCATAGAAAACCTGAATCTTACTGTACAGTAGCTTTGACTGAATGCTTATGGTTTTGTGGAAGGTCACATTGTACAAGATCCTCTTCCATACAAGGCAAGAATGATAAAGAATGACTTTTGTCTCAGATAGATAGATGGATAGAGTATGAATAATGCTGCATTCAGATATTTCAGATATTTCATAATACAGTATAGTTTGCATATGAAGAGCTCAGAATATGTTTATACCCTGAAACCATATAAGACTTTATTACTTGAACTTCACGTTCTTCTTGTTTTTTTAGTTTATTTCTAGCGCATCTCTTCCAACCCTTATAAATAATAATAATTAAATAAATAAATAAATAAATAAATAAAACCCAGCATCCTGTTTTTTTTTTTTATGCCCAATATTCTCATTGTAGTTTACTGTTATATTGGGCAGTTTTTTGTAATTGTCTGTGTGTGGGTGGGTGGGGGATCATGGATGGGAGGATGGGTGTGTCCTTGTGTAAGTGAAATATACCCCTCTGTAATTGTTATCTTCTGCAAAATCACCAACTTTCATGGCAGAACTGGGACAAAAAAAAAAACAAAAAAAAAGGAACAAAGCTAGCTATAATATTCCATCAGGAAGCACAACCCGAGCACACAAGAGAGACAAAGGCCTGACAGAGATCTCAAAAACGGAGACAGATATCGATGTGTCCTTGGGTTACCCCTAAGTGCTGACTATCGTTTTGCCACTTTGGGTCCAGGTCTCTGAGTATTGCCAGAGATTCGGACGGATGTTTTGCTCCGGGTGAAAGTTGATCCGTCCCGAAAATCAGAGAAAGAGAGAGAGAGAGAGAGAGAGAGAGAGAGAGAGAGAGAGAGAGAGATGGAAAGCTGTTAAGCTTTTAACCCTGCTGTTCTTGTTCACTTACTTAGCAATGGATATCCCATTGACCCGGGCCTCAATTAGCTCCATGATTAGTGATACACACGGTACAGATGGAAAATGGAGACCCTTCTCGTGCGATGGGAGCGTCCTGATGGTGGGAGGGACCTGGTGTTCATTAGACATGGAGGGAATGGGACAGCCATAAAGTGACATGTTGGGCAAAATATTAAAAACGTTGTCCCGTGCTGCTATTAGGTGAATTTTAAAATAGGTCATCTTGACCCGAATTGAACACGAGGGTTTAAACTGCTTTTGGAGTTTGCCATATGGAGTACCTGTCCACATTGGATGTTCCCTCTGTGTCAGGAATTTAATATTAAGCTGCCTGCTGGCTGTTTACCAGATGGTGCAGTGAAACCCCTCGCAACGAGCCGCTTGAGACGAATATTCATGATGAAAGCGCGCACTCCGGGTGATGAGTCCTCCGCTAAATTTTCTGACTACCAGACAAGGAGAAGTGGTTTGCTTTACCTAAGGCAAAGAAGGTTGAGACCTTATTAGTTGGATGGTGTCTCATACACCAGCTTATACACCGTTCCGTCGTGTTTTATCTGAAACTCATGGTTTCTCTACGACAAACGGACTAGACTGTAAATGTGCCCCCTACACATAACCCAGTCAGTCCGTACCCCAGACTGTAAATGTCTTTTAAAGATAAAATACATCCTGCTTTAGTGGGATCCAACAAATCCAACTTTTATTCCTAAAAAAAAAAAAAACATTGTTCATTAAAATGACACGGTGGTAGAAGCTTTGGAAAGTTTGGGTTAAAGTTTCCAAGCAGACAACTGAGTCGAAGTGGGAGAAACTTTTACTGCTCGCTAATTAAGGGCCAGGAATAGTCAAAAGCCATGCTGGGAACTTTATGTGGAGTAAACAGTTATATTTAAAACAATATCATGTTATGAAAATCATTCTAATGGCCTTAAAATAATGCTGCTGTACCGAATTGCTTATGTTAATTTGATGTGAAAATGAGAAGTAAAAGCAGAGTAAATACAACATGCATTATTATTATTATTATTATTATTATTATTATTATTTTAAAATCTACCAGAAGAAAATTGTTTACTTGAGAAAAAAAAAAAATGAAAGAACTGAAAAGCTTAATGAACTTTATATAAAATAATAATTATTTCACAATGGGATATAATTAATTTTATTATTATTTATTTTTACATATTATTCATTTATTTCAACAGATTTTACCCATGATTTATTACTTTTCACATGATATTTCCCATTGATGAAATATTTGACATGTCAATTACCTTTTTTTAAATAATAATAATAATAATAATAATAATCTATATACAGAATTTGTATTCCTGTGAAGCTGTATTGTGACAATGTATATTGTTCAAATTGCTATAGAACTAAATTTTACACACACACACACACACACACACGCGCGCGCGCACACACACAATTAGTCCAGCATTTATATGGGAAGTCTGTGAAATACTTGGGAAATCAAAATTTCTACATTTTAAGACTTTACTTTTGTGTTTTTAGTTACAAATAGTTTTTTTTCCTTGAGGTACTAAGACTGGAAATTCTACAGTTCGGGCTGATAGAATTATCAATTTCTACCATCTAAATCACAATGAATAATAAAAAAAAAAGAGGATAGAGGATGTAAACACACACTGTTTTTATTTGGGTTCTAGTCCTCAGAGTCATAATCTATACCAGTGATCAAAGCAGCAGCAGTGACTGTAAACCCAGGCCGATCGATTACCATTGACCCTCGGAGGTCCAGGCTTACTTTTGCCCATTTTAGACATTGGGATTTAACGGTCAATAAAAATGCCCCATTTCAAATAGATATGTGTTTTTATTTATAAAATTTTTTTTATATTCAACACAGAAAGATTGATGACTCAAACCTCTGGCTGTTGACTGATGTAGGGCCTGAATAACTGTAATAAACCGTATGATTAATCTTGTTTGAAAGCTGTTGCCATCTAGCATATACTACAAACTCAAAAACCAAACAAACAAAACAAAAAAATAAACCCTTACACATTTTGCACTGGTAAATGCTACAGTACATAATGCCTAAATCACTGTGTTTGTTACATCCCATGATGGGGAGAAAACGAAGACATCAATAAGAAATGACTGTACACAAATACATTTGTTACCAAAAATGTGACATAACACTAAGAAGAACGAAAAGCTCCAATTACAGTACTCACTCACTCATCATCTATAGCGCTTAATCCTGTATCCAGGGTCACCTGGAGCCTATCCCAGGAGACTTCGGGCACATGGCAGGGTCCACCCAGGACAGGGTGCCAATCCATCGCAGGGCACAGACACACACACTCACTCACTCACTCATTCACACACTACGGGCAATTTGGGAACGCCAATTAGCCTAACCTACATGTCTTTGGACTGTGGGAGGAAACCGGAGAACCCGGAGGAAACCCACCAAGCACGGGGAGAACATGCAAACTCCATGCACACAGAGACGGGAATCAAACCTGGCCGGGGAACGAACCCGGACCCTGGCGGTGCAAGGCGACAGTGCTAACCACTACACCAATTATAGTACCTGTTCTGTTATTACTAAAAACAATAAATTAGAAATTATCATTATTAGTAAATGTATAGGAGCGAACTCTACCCTTTTATTACACTTTAAACTTTTTATAATGACACCTACTTGTGAAAACTTAAAATTGTACTGTTGCTTTCAATTAAAGTATAAAAACATTGACATTTGTGTAAAACACTTCTTTTTTTTTTTGGCAGTTATCGAAAGATAAAGATCGACAAAGTGGTGCAATAAGGCGTCACAGCAATTTGTTCATGATTAATTCTTTTTTTATATTTATGAAACTGAACTTCTTATTTTACATGATGTACATTATATCCTTTGTAAACAGTTTTAAAGTATAAACTCATGTGTTTTGGAGACGTAAAACACTGAACATTAAAATAAGGCTCAACATTACAGCTTCATGATGATGCCAAAATATCCATGTAGAACCTGGAGAATGTGTACCAGTCACACACTGTGGGAAATCTTGAGCCACCCCAGATCATTTTAAATGAAATGAAATGATGTCTATTAAGTGAAAGAAATGGAAAGAAATGTTTTACTGCGACAGGCTGCAAAGATGCAAATTAAAAAGGGATTGTTTATGTAACAACCTCATCGGCGACCTCATTTCCCCTCTCGTCTGTTCCAACCACTCAGCTTTCAGCATCACTAGTGCACTAATCACCATCTCATACTAATCATCATCTGCACCTGCTTCTCACTGGCTCATGCCTTAAATTCAATGTTTTTATGCTTGAGTCATTCATCGGTCGCTGTTTGGCTTAACCAGCGAGAAACATTATTCTGAAACTGCTCAGGTACAGGGACTGGAATTAAAATAAGAGCCACGACTTTGTGAACAATGAGAGTCTTTCAGGAAGCCTGGAGAACTATTTCTCAAGACTGCATTAAAAATGCAAGAGAGTTTGGCTCTCTGGAAGCAAACTATGAAGAAATGAGGGGGGGGGGGGGGTAAAGACTTTTGCACAGTACTGTATATAGAAAGTTATTCAGTCGGAGCAGCTGTCGGATGATTGCAGTTGATTTTTAGGATCAGTTGCCTCCCATGTTCATTCCCAGCCTCATACAAGTTCATGAGCTTTAAGCTTAGCAAAGCATTGATGATTTTTTAACTCCTATTACAATAAATGGTTGATTCTTTTTAGGATAACATTCTTGACAAAAGGCTTTTTCTAGGCTACTCAGCTAACGCCAGACAGACAGAAGCAGGGTGGTTGCATTTGGGAACCGATGAGGGACTAAATCCTGCTCCTTTACTAAAACGTTAAGTAAATGACATGGCAGATCAAATGGCATTTAAAAGCAACCAGACTAATTGTACATTTTATTGTTATAATACCTCACCTTACCCTCGCCTATAATCAAGCACGGCAATTTTAGCAAAGCCTCGAATGGCAAAACTATTGAACTGCAGCTGGTAATTAACAGCCACGTGTCCATAAATGATAGCTTCACAAGAGTAAATATCTTTTGACAGAAAAAAAAAAAAAATGTTCTCAGTGTGAGATCAATTTTCCCAGTTAGGACATTATATTAACAATAAAAAAAAGACCCTTCTTTTGTGGATAATGGTCAATTTAATGTTTCAGTTTATTCAGTCACTTTCAGCTTTCAGGGTCTTTTTTCCGCGTTTATTCTCAATGCACATGAAATGCGAGGCGAATAAGTGAAATGTATACTGTATAAAGTGGTCTTTTTTTCATAGCACAACGTTTACAGTACCCATCATATTTTCCTAGTATTTAAAAAAAAAAAAAAAAAAAGGTCTTCTAAGCTTTAAAATGAACTTATGTTGGAATATAACAGCACTAGTCCATAACGTTTCTTTCTTTATTATCAGTATTCAGCAATATTGAACTTTTTGTCAATTAGAACCAAATGAAACTTTTAAATGTAACACATTTATGCCATTTTTGCGCATCAAAACAGAATTGTTCAAAAAAAAAGAATAAAGATTCCGCAAAGAATCAAGTTCTTCTCTCACAAGTGTTCTCTGTGTTGTATGGCGTACTGTACTAACCTCGCTCAGTTAATAAGATGAAATATTTTTTTGCTTATATTGGTTGAGGATGCTGGAATCTTGTTTAAGAAATCACAAAAAAGTAAAAAAAAAAATAAATAAATAAATAAATAAATAATAATAATAATAAATCCATTCCTCTTTGATGCATGTTTGAATAACAGCAGATCCTGGAAGATGAGCCAGACTGCATTCAGAGAAATAAAATGAAGGGCTTCAGTTTGCTTGGCAACAAGAGCAGTGAGAAACCGCAGCACGGTCCCTTTATCACGCTTTCTCTGACCGTGAATGGAGTCGGAGCGTCTCCGTAGGCTTTGTGTATGTGTGTGTGTGTGTGTGTGTGTGTGTGAGAGAGAGAGAGAGAAATGAGTGTGTCTCAGACAGCTTTACAAAGTGTGATGGAAAGCAGGAACCTTGACGCTATGCTTCAGAGCACTTTTTTGGACACTTTTCATTATTCATACTTGGGTGTCAAGTATTAATTTGAATTTGGCATTTTATTATAATGCTTTTTTTTATTTAATTTTTTTTTTTTTAATTCTAGGCTTTTTTTATGTTTAGAAAATACAATAGTCCTTTATGCAGAGCCTCAACATACCGCACTATCCCTGTAGATCTCGGTTTAATGCATAGCCAAAAATGATCAAATAACTTCTTTTCATTTTACTAGCATTTAGAATTTAGATATATAGTAGTCATTTCTGTCCAGATGTCACTACACTGCACTAATCAACTACACTACAAAGTTTGGTCATTTTTAAATGTCTTTTTTTTTTTTTCCTATTGCAGATAATTTTGCTTCATTTTAGAAATAAACGCTTAAAATTAGCTAAATAATTTGCCAATACAACAAGAAAGTCACATTTAAAATAGAGAAGAAAAAGGCTGTCTTGTGTTTGGTTTGATATTAATACATTTTTGATAAATGTGACTAAATTCAAGATAAACTGTATGGACAAATGTATTTGGCTAAACCTGTTAATTATTCAATTCAGCTGTTTCAATCAGGCCCCCTATCCCCAGTGGATGGCAAGCTTTAATACTTCAGCATATGTTGGATAATGCATCTATTGCAACATGACTGTGTCCCAGTTCACAAAGCAAGGACTACTGTGTAAAGACATGGTTTGATGAGTTCGGTGTGGAAGAACTTGACTGGCTTGAATGCACAGAGCCCTGACCTCAACCCCATGGAGCACCATTGGGATGAATTGGAACGGAGATTGCGAGCCAGGCCTTGTCATCCAACATTGTGCCTGACCTCATAAATGCTCTACAAAATGAATAAGCACAGCAATTTCCCACAGAATCACTCCAAAATCTTGTAGACAGCCTTCCAAGAAGACTGGAAGCTGTTATAACTGCAAAAGGAGGATCAACCTTATATTGAAGTATCTGTATTTGGATACAATGTCATTGCAGGTTCGGCCAAATACTTTTGTTCATATAGTGTAGTTTAATATTTTGCAGTGTATAAGCTACATGGAATAAGGAAACATATGCGATTTCTACAGAATGATATGAAAAGCAACCAGCAAACAGAAGTGCCAATGATTCTGCAGAATGGGAAGATTAGCTGACAGGGACAATGTGCAACCATGGCGAGCAGAAAAGCATTTCCAAATCCACAGCACATGTAAATGCTATAGCAGGAAAAAAGGATATAAACCGGTCATCCATGACTTTAACACCACATAACATTTACACTGATGATTAATTACAGAATTATTGGCACTCAAGACTCACACATGCCCATGGAGACCAAAGGCCAGCCTGTCTTATCCGATGCCACAGAAAAGCCAATGCAGCTCAAATCAACACCCAGTGCACCACAGCCCGCCACGCATGGGGCCAAGCAAGCAAAAAACCCAGACCTCCGACCAGGCCTACAAACTCTACAGGTATTAATTAAATTGAGCACCCATAGGATGTGTCAGACAAACAAGTCCAATCCATCCAATCCAATCCAACTCCAATCCAATCCATGCTGCAACCCACAGCACCCAAAGGATCCACTACCAACAGAGGTGTTGTGGAGTCAGAGCTGCCCGAGTGGCACAAGAACAACCTAAAACCAAGGTGGTGATGTTTATATTTTTAATGCTTCATCTGTGTACGTAGTTCATCGGTACTTTCATCCCCAGGGTGGGCGTCTGTGATCTCGTATAAGGATGAGGGCGGATGACGCTTTTTCTCACATCACGCATCACGAGTAGCAAGTCACATTGTTCATGATTTCTTCTCACTGATTATGATCATGCAAATTCTAATGACTGTTGATGTCTAAACATCCAAGAATTGAAGCGTTTGCCTTTCATTTATAAATGGATGACAAAACATTGCATTTCTATATGCACATTTTCTCATCTCCAGTTTCCAGTTTCAGACAAATTGCTAATGCTGTCAGGCATCACTCTGATAATCAAATGCAAAGGCTTACAATCATTCCACTGTATCAAACTCAAAAATCCTGTTTGCCTCTCGTTTCCATGACCAGTAATTGTTTTACAGCGTTCGTCAGAACAAAAGAAAAAGCAGCGCCTTGAATGTTCTTCTTTGCATAATTGGGTTTGCAGCAAAATTTTGTGTTCCTAAACGCCATCGCTTATAAAAATGTGAGTCTTGTTAATGGTTTGAATTGCTTCCCTAAACGTAATATCGCCTCCACACCTTATTGCATGTTGAATATGCAAACGAGAGAGGGTTTTTCTTTTTTTCTTTTCTTTTTTCTTCTTGGAGCTGCAGGTAAAGGTGATTATAGTATAGTAAATGGACTTTAGTCCAGCTGATACATTATGTATTGTGTAATAGTAAAGCACACTCACACTTAAAGAAAAGAAATTCATTTCCCACTTATGCGAAGTAGTTCCCGAACAATTACTATAATGTACGCACTCTCTTCAAAGGGCAACATATTAAAAACAATGAGAAATATGATTGTAACGTTTTTGTTCAGTCTCCATAAAAGAGGGATTCAGGAATATTTTGGAGTGGAAAATCAAATCTTTAATAGCAAAAACAAATACTTGAATTAACCCTGAAATACTATATAATTATAAAAATTGGTGTATTAGTGTATAATGTATGTATTGTAGTGCCTCAGAAATAAGATGATTATTCATAGCATTTTTTTTATGTTTAAATGCATGTTTCGAATTCAGAATTAAAAAAAAAAATACCTTAAAAGTTTCATTTTAAACACCAGTCTAATTATGGAATCACTCTTAATTTGTTTTATTTGATTAGCAGCTGGTAGAAAAGTAGAGAGTTCTAGAATTTTAAGACAAGAACACAACAGCAGGGCAATAAGAAAATCCTGGATGTTTATTGATCGATTTAATTAAGTAATTATGTCAATTATGTTGGGTCGAAAATGATCTACCAGCTTGATCAGCTCGCCTGCCTTTTGACAGGTGGTAACTGGAGCACATTTATATTTTTCACAGAAATTGAATTCTGTGAATATTGATTCTTAAATTCCGACTTGAGAGCTATGATTTGATTCCAAACTGTATGTTGATGCTTTTCCTTTCAAATCAGAACGTCAGCGTGACACCATATTGCCTGTGTATAGTGTTTGAATGATTAACACAACAGGAAGACATCATGTATAATGACACTTCTAGTTCTTACTGATAGAAAAACCCTGACAGTGTATGAAAAATATTCTTAATCAGTCTCAGTTAGAGACATTAAACAACCCTGACTCAGTCAAATTTCAATCTCATCCAAATATTTGAGGGTGAGTCAAAAATTATGCGCACTCTATATTATGCTAAAAGGTTTGACTGTCTCATCAGCTCTTTCCCCCCGTTCAGTAATCAACAGCGCTCATTACAGTGGGAAGCGTATTGAAGAGCCAAAAGCCTAAACGCCAGATTAAATGCAGAGGTATTCAAGGACATTGTGATCTTGCATGACGATGCACATCCACGAACTTCTGCCCACACCGTTGACATGCTGCGGGTGTTAAAGCATCCTCCCTTTAGTCCTGATCTTTCTCCATCGGACGTTCACCTGTTTGTTCCCCTGAAAGCAGCCCTACGAGGATGAAGATTCACTTCTGAGGAAGAAGTGAAAACAGCAGTCTTGCATTCTCACAGCTAAGCCTAAAACATTTATGGAGATTATGTTGGAAAATTCTGTACTTGTCTTTTTAAAAGTTAATTAAAATAAATTCTACAACCAGAGTTTTTTTTTTTATGTGACGAACAGCTGGAATAAAGGAATAGATGCTCATTTATAACATAAACCAGCGAATCGTTTTAGAGGCAAGAATACACTCTAGAGAGAATTAAATCTCCTTTTTAACCTATAGTTTTACATGTACCATTTAGGGGCAGTTACAGGAAGCTCTCTGAAACATCCATTGAAATTTCAAGTAAATTGTTACCTTGGCATGCAAACGCCTGTTTCCCAAACGTTCACTTTAAGAATTTACAAAAATTTTGCAAGAAATTTGTAGCATTTTCAGCATACAAGGGAACGAACTGAGCTGAAATGAAAGCTGGCTAAGTTGCGCGTACATCCGGGAGCAATTCAAAATTTGTCTGCGTCAGTGCAAGATTTAGTGAAAACATAGGGTCCCAAGAATGTTAGCAAGGATGGTCACAAGACAAAAAGGGAGCCACTTTCAGGCAGAGGCGGTTCTAGAGGGGGGGTGGCAACCCCCCCCCCCTTGTGCCCCCCCAATATCATTTGGCAAATATACTGTCAGCCTGACTCTGTCAAACGCCATTGAATCAGAGTGCCGCCAATGCCTTGTATGCTCAGAGCGCGGTCACTCACTCAATGCCCTAGAGCGCCCGTTAACAACTCATTGGCTTAGAGCGCCGTCACTCACTCACTGGCTTAATGTGCCGTCACTCACTCATTGGCTTAACGCGCCGTCATTCACTGCTTGATTTGTGAAGGGGAATCACAGTTCCGCGATTTTCAAAACGGAGGAAAGAGATGCGCACCACAACTCAACCACGACACATCACTATTTACGGTGTGTATACAGTCACTTCTAATTTTTTTTAAATATCACCCTGATAGCATGTTTGCCGGATTATTTTCGCGTGACTGATCAAGACCGACTGGCTGACTGCTGAAGAGTGATGATTTAGCATCAGTGCTCACCACCACATACATAGCAAACAGATAAATGTTACTTTATCAGTTGTTTTTATGAATAAATGTGCGAAAATCTTTTCTCAAAAATACTAAATGATTTTCAGGCTCTTGTGGCAGTGCTACATTTAACTTAATACTACGCATATTAGCGCACAGGGCATTGCTCAAGATTTTGTAAATCATGCTTAATGTTTTCTAAGCCATGTACTTCTAATTGAATCTTAATTCCCGTGCAAATATATGATATGATTATAGCAAATACTATATGATTATAGTGTTGGAAATTGGTAATATTTTTCAGGGGGCTGGAACAGATTATCTGAATTTATTTTATTTCCAATGGGAAAATAACTGCCTTTCGCCTTAAGAACTCACCTCCGGAATGGATTAAATTTCTATGCTGAGGTTTTTTTTTTTTTTTTTAAGTGCTGTTCTGTAAATTCAGTTAATTTAATTGAAATGTATAATGTTTTTATTAAATTTATAATTTGTAATCGCATGTGTGCCAATAAAATGTCTGCTTACCCTATCTAATATATTGTTTGCTAACATCTATAAATGTTATTTAGCATGAACACTTCGTATGGGAGCACAACCGTCTTTAATGATGTAAAGGTTTAAAAGTGCTGTTCTGTTCACTTAAATTCAACTTTTTGTCCAACTCGCACGTGCTAGCTAGCCGCAACGTCAACCGTTTCCTTCGCGCGCGCTCCACTGAAACATCTGCCGCTGATGCCGCTTCCACGCGAGATCCCCGCCCACCTCGGCGCGCTATTGGCTGAGGCGTCCCTCTTCCCGCCAGCCTCGTCAACTTGCTATTGGCTGCCTGTCCCACGTGTGACGCTTGAAAGTCTGAAGAGGCAGCGCGAGAGATAGAGTTGCGCGCTCGCGCTGTGGCCGCGGAGTGATGATGGCGATGATGGCAGTCGGATAGCTTCGGCGTCAGCGTGCCAAGTTCTCGTCGTCTTCTTCTTCTTCTTTTAAGCTTTTATTCATTTGGAAGGACATTTCACTGAGGGTGTAGAGAGAGAGAGAGAGAGAGAGAGAAGGGGAATGTTGCGAGTTTGAGGAGGAGCAGAAGGCGACAGCGATGCGAGCTCGGAGGGACAGCGCACGCTGCTGGGACGCCGCGCTGATTCTCCTCCTGTGCGCGAAGTGCGCGTGCGGCCGAGGTAAGCACCACACTATGGGAATGAACTGCATAATTTAGTGTAAAGATGTACATCACGTGGAGAAATATTCATTAAAGACTCAATATCGTGTGTGGAATTAATTTCTTCTCTTTCTAAATCACAGCAGTTCTTGATATTTGGCGTTTCTAAGCGCGCACGAGGACGCGCGTTTTTTTTGGAGGGGGGGGGGGGCTGATTATTTATGATCATTCAATAGTGTAATATATCTGAACGTCTCGGACAAAGGCGGATATGTTGTTAAAGCTGTGTGTGAGGGTGCATATACAGTATATTGAGAGAAAGAGACATGCATTTTTTTTTTTTTACCTTTTGTTTAATAAATAAGAGTGAGCCTTATAACATGCATACAGTATATCACGCGCATGGGGAGATGCAACAGGCGCGCAGCCTTTTCATTCTTGTTAACATTCACTCCATTTCAGTGATAGTTTCTTCTCCTCTTCCTCCTCCTCCTGTTGTGGTGCCCGAGCCACTGCAGTGCCTCCTCACCCATGCTCGGATGGGGAATAAAGTCCTGCATGCGGATCGAACCCAAGTTGCATCCATCTGCATCCATCAGCAGCAGTGAAATGTACAGTGTGCATGCATGCATGCAATACTCTGGGGAAGCCTTCAGAGCAAAAACAGCCTCGAATGAACACCTCCAGTAGTGTTCGGTGTGTAAACGAGTCCTCCTGCAGTGCTGTATTAGAGGAACGGATTACTCTTACACGGTTGCAATAACACCTGCAGTACAGAATCAAAAGATTTAACGTTGCATCAATTAACTCGGGATTGGATTTAAGGCGCCCGTTTGTCCAGCAAGATTCTGTGCAAGCCATGGGAAATTTAAGAGTTTGTGGTTCGATGCAGCGTGACGCTTAAAGTCAGACCAGTCGAAGAGGGTGTTATTGTCACAAAAGGGGGCGGGGTTGTTATGAGTATCCTCATCTCGTAAATACAAACTCTTTATTTTTGGAACTTCAGTCGTGGACATTTATTATGTATATGGACTCACTCCACTTAACAGAAAAGCTGTCTTTAATCTACTTTTATTGTTTGTGTGTATCTACTAAAATTTAACCCTAAATTTTGCCTCGTTATTTTTTGCATCACAAAATGTTGTCTTTTTTATTCCCCGATTCGAAATCTCTGTCTCGAACCAGCAGGTCATCAAGGACTTCTCTCCAAGGACTTGAATCAAAGATGACAAATGATTCCCTAATCCATCTTCATTAAGATTTATGATCGGCTGTGAATTTTAGGATTCCATGTGGACGCTGCATGATTTTAGATCCTCATAACTGTAGTTCGGTGGACGTACCATGACGTGGCTCATCCCAAGAAGATCTGTGAATCCAGGTTATTTTTAAGAAAGTGATCGGTCACGTGACAAAATGGAGGAAACGAGAAGAAATAGAAAGTCTCGGAGGAGATGACTAAGGAAACGTAAGCAGTCTTACGTTTGCCAAGAGAACTGGAGCTACACTTTTTCAGCTTCCCATGTCCACCCAGTGTGCAGAAGAACCCGCAGTAGCACTAAACCTAACAGCGTGAACCCGAACACTGCAGCGTTGATTTAACGTGTGTCCTGTGGATTGAAATCATTCTCACCGGGTTTAATGATCTCCAGAAGCGTTGATTTAATGCCCAACATGGTAGCTAATGCCACCACGCAGGAGTTAATTCCTCACGGTCGGTGTTAACTCTGCCCTGCAGATCTCTCCGCGTATGTTATGGCTGTCATCTCGCCTGGACCGTTTCCTTTCCCTCTGTAGCACAGCAGCAGGCCTTATTAAAGCACCGCTTCAGTTTTACAAAGCGTCAGGAAGCTTCCATGCTCACATAAGGGATAAATTAGTGTGTGAGAGGTGTTTGTGTGTGTGTGTGTGTGAGATTATTGTTATTGTTACAGCACTGTACCGTGTGGTTCTGAGTACAAATGTTAGATAGTTTTTACAAGTGTGTGGTTGTGGGATAAAAATAAAATAAAATAAAATAAAACGGCGCACCCTCAAGGACACTGTCTTATCGTGATCTCGGTCTAGGTTTATGTTTCACCCAAGGCCGGAGAAGGACAGCGAACAAAAGCGGAGGTCCGTGCACGTGAGCACGGGTGAAGGTCGAAGAGTCGCTTCCACTCCCGTTCACGAATCCATCACCTGCTCCGGTGTGCGCGCTTACATTTACATTTAAATGAAACCAAACAAGCGAACACTGGCGGATGAAATACAGTAGCGGCACCGGTAATAAAAAAAAAAAGCAACGTCGCCGTGTTTCTTGGAGGGCCGATCTCACCAGGAAAGCGGCGTCATTTACGCGGCACTGGCGTGTAATTTATGAGTAACGGCGACTCTCATTTATGCAAAGCATGCATGTAGTGAAGAAAAAAAAACCTAAAAAAAAAAAAAAACCAAGCAGGATAAATCCAGACACGGACTTCTGACCTACACATGGCCTTATCAGCACGGCGCGAGTGAATGATGTCAGAGCATATCGGTGTCACAGCCCGGATGATTAGTCATATCTACTCTAAAAACAGTACAGCGTGCTCCTTTGAATGACCCCCATTTGTTTGAACGCCCACGTTCGTCCTCTTTGTCCAGGCTAACGTTCTCACAAAAGGATCAGCGTTAGATTAGCATCTCTGCTCCTATTGTTGCAGGAGAAATGATAAAGCGTTTCATTAATCAAAGCTATAAGAGATAATCCATCTCAAAAAGAATCTTTGTGGCTTTTATTATAAGTAGAAAAAAAAAAAGCCGTGTGCCGCATCAGCATTTTTAAAATCCAAACCAACTTCCAGGTCAAATCTGAGCCGGTACTTAAAGCCTGAGCATTGGCTTCCTGGGATTTGACCTCATAACCTTCAAGTCAAAGACGTGTCTTATGTTACCTTTAAGTGCCTTTTAAGGCATGGTGGTCTGTCCACGAGGGTACTGTTTCATTCTGGTCTGGGTGTACTCTCTTCTTATAACGTCCCTTCCGTTTTTACGGGCACCTATTATGCAAAATTAACTTTTTTTTAAATCACCACTCTATTTTCTTTTCTTTTCATTTTTATCTATAGACAAAATGTGATTTCAGGCAAGAAGGAATCCTGGAGTTCAGCTCGAATCAGGGACTATTTCTGATTGGCTAGAAAAATGCACTTTCACAAAGGGGCATTTCAGCACCGAGGCATTCAGAGAGTCTAAGACTGATGAAGAAGAGTATAACACAGCAGAGTTGAAGGACATTGAATCTTATTTCTAAACCTTTGACTGAGATGTAAAGTGAATTGTCTCACTGGTATCTGAAACATGCGATATAAAAAAAAAAAAAAGAAAAAAAAAGAGAGAAATGAAGCTGCAAAATTTATTGCATACTTGTAGATGTTGCCTTGTGGGACGGGACCCGGGTTCGAGAGGTGGGGTTTGGTCTTTAATGACTGACACACCTACTTTGCGAAAGGCACCTAGGACACCAGTAAGCTGTGTATGACTGTAGGTACAATATTAACACCGCCACCATGAGACTAGCATGTACTTCCTCCATTTATTCCGAACGTGTCAGAAGCCTGGCGCTGGGACATGTGACGTCTCCTGCGGATGCAGCACACCATTTGATGGAGCCGTGACAGGTAGCGTCAGCAGCTCGTCTCCTGTCATCTTCACTCCGCTCTCGTCTCCCACCCTCTTTCTCTCTCTCTCTCTCTCTCTCTCTCTCTCTCTCTCTTGCTGCAGTCACTCTCGGTCTTTGCCTTTGCCCTTCCCAAGACTATTGAAGATGATTACAAGCCAGCGCAAGAGATCAAAATCTAATAAAGGGGGAAAATCGATAACGAAAATATGAGGAACAGTGCAGTAGAGGATGCTGAGTGTGTGTGTGTGTGTGTGTGTGGGTGTGTTTAACATAAATGGCAAAGGGGTATGCAATGTAAGGATCTATCTATCTATCTATGAGTTAGTGGTGTGATGATACGCAAAAGTCATAGCCAGCTAACTTTACAAAAAATATAATATAATAATAATATATATAATATAAACTTGTACAAATTATGTCCTGTACATGTAAGGAACTTGCACACTTTTACTTCTTAAAAATAGAATCAAACTTGCGTTGTGAGGGGTATGATTAGCAAGGATGTAATGCAGTGTTGTTGTTGTTGTTGTTGTTGTTGTTATTATTATTATTTCCTTTTTCTTTACTTATTTTTAAGACGTTGTAAGTTGTTCATCCGCATTTTGAAACATGTACTGATTCCATATTTCTGAAGTGATATTTCAACCCACGAGCTCATTCCTCAGCGATGTGCTGCCTGTTTATATTGTTTTTTTTTTTTTTATCAATTAATGATTATTATTATTATTTTTCTATTTAAGGGCTCAGTGTTTGGGAGTCACCGAGCCTGAAGGAGGTTAAGTAGGCTCTGCTTCTCCTCTGGATTGGTTAAAATTTTAATGTGCATCTGTAAAATATTAAATTACTTTTAATTAACTTTAGTTTTAGTTTAGTTAGTATTGACTCAGATCACAACGAATGGTAGGAATTGGAATATACATGCTGTTACACCCTTACTGTGGGTCTATCTATCTATCTATCTATCTATCTATCTATCTATCTGTTTATCTGCCTGTCAGTTTATCTGTAAGTCTGTCCCTTCATTTGTCTGTCTTTTTATTGATCTATCTGTCTATCTGTACGCATAACTGTTGGTCTGTCTGTCTTTGGTTTGTCTCTGTGTCTATCGATCTGTCTGTTTGTGTTTCTATCTGTTTTTTCTGTCTGTCTGTCCATATATATGTCGGTCCATCTTTCGATCTATACATCGGTCTATTTATCTCCCCCCCTCCATGTTGTTCTCTTTCTCGCTCTGTTCCTCTTTTTATCCTCCCATCTATTGATTAGGTTTGGAAAAAAATAAATATATATAAAAACTTGGTGAACAATTGGCAATTACGATCTCAATCTTCTTTTTACTTCACACATGATGCGATTTAAAAGTTGCACAGTTTTAGAATTTATTTTGTTTATAAGAATAGACTTTGGAAAAATGCACCAGGGCTGTGTAATGTACTGTACACCGTGGTTCTTTTTTAAAGGACATTTAAAAAGCATCATTTACACTATTTGGCTGTAGGTACTGTTGTTACTTTCTCGACGACGCAGACGGGGGACAACATCGTTCATAACATGAAACATCAACGCAACTGAGATGTGAGCTCGGTGAGAGTTTTACTCTGTGTGACGTCAATTCAGCGCGGCTGCACACAGCGTCGGAAACGAACCTTTAAAGGAAAGAATTGGCTTTAAATTAAACAACGTACATTTAGTGTCAAATCTAAAACACTGACTATACAGAACAAACTAAACATCATACACGAGTTTGCCTCCTAACGAAATACGCACTCCGATTTGTTATAATTAAAACTAGCGTGAGCACCCGCACGTTGACGGGTAAAGAGTTTGTAGAAATAGTTAAAAGGCTAACGCTAAAAATGAACTCATCAGCATCTGGCGCAAGCGTCAGATGTTCACAGTGTACATCCCATTTTTTTTGATAAGCCACACTGAGTCACGCTGTCGTGTGTGTGTGTGTGTGTGTGTGTGTGTGTGTGTGTGTGTGTATTGAGGATCGTGCTAGCTTGTAGATGCATTATGCTCGTTTCTGTGTCTTCCGCATACTGTGTGTATACGATCGCGTTGATTGACTCTGTTGAGTGACACTTAAAGCCACGCCCACCTTCAGGGGAAAAAGCATTGAATGAGTAAAAAAAAAAAGAATTCTAGATGCTGTGACATAATCTGGCACATAACTGGTCATAACTTCTCTTCTACTCAACATTTTGCTTTATTTTATGACAGGTTTAACTGGCAAAGTTTCATGACATTCTGTTCAGCCAGTTTTGTGTGATGCTGTGACAAAACCTGTCTGGACAGACATACGGACATACAGACAGGAAATTTTTCGAGGCCGGTTTTGGGTCCCCCAATGCAAGAAACTTAAAAAGATTTCACTGAAAGAGCGAGTTCTGACCAGTGTACAGACGAAACCTCTCTTTTATTTATATAGATGTTCATCTGACTTTTCAAACCTGTAATAATTCCAAACCTCTGACGTGATTGATCTGTCTGTCTGTGTAAAATCTGATAAAATCAGACTGTGTGTGTCTGTGTGTTACAGCAGTGAAAAGGTAAAATACGTGTATAGGAATATGTATTATATTTCCACATTGTACATTTCTGAGACGGAAAGAGAGAAACAGACAAACAGAGATGGTGTGTGTATTTGTGTGTGTGTGTGTGTGTGTGTGTGTGTGTGCGGGGGATTGCATGGCTCTGACCTTCACTCCTCACACGCAGTGTTGATTTACTGCATTATTGCTGGAAAGCAACTCAGCTTCTTCGAGCCGATGGAGGAAGGGGCGTGTTTCATTCATGTATTGTCCTTGGTGAAGTGTTCTATCTTTAGATGACTTGATATGATCCAGACCGCGCCTCCTTTCAGGACAAGTGACACTTTGAAGGAAAAAAACACAAGATAACAACAAGGTGAAAGTCATGACGAGCCATCACGAGTCTCTTAAACAGCTCTGGCGACTATAAAGGCCACCGCGTATGCTTTTCAACATGGGCGGAGTCATCCTGGAAGTGACCACGCCCACCAGTATGGAAACATTTCCTCATGTTGTGAGCTTGTAGTGTTGCTTCTTTCTGTCTAGTACCTCTGAGTGAAATAAGTAAATGACCCCCCCCTCCCCCCACACATGGATTTCTTTATGTGTTTAATTTCCTTTAGCACACATGCATACACGTATCCTTTCCTTTCCTACATTTCCCACAATCCAGTGCGTCAGCAGCCTGTCTGTATAACCCAGGCTCAAGAGTATTTAAGATTCTGATGAGAAATAACTGGTGCAGTAACAGAACACTCATTCGATTTTTTTTTTTTTCCCCAGCCCTGCATTATTCCATCTTGCCTAAAGGACTTTTGGGATTAGCGCCCATTAGCATACGTTGGTATCCAGGCAACGGCGTGACACGTCGCAGCCCTTCTTGGAGAGTGTCTCAGACAGATTCCTTTCCTTCAGCGCGCAGCAGTAAGCGCGAGACGCGGACGCCTGGTGTTTCAGACACACCCCGAATCTCAGTGTGTGTGTTAATTACTGTTTACCCTCCATCAGCGTCAGTTCTGGTGGTCCACCATCCATATATATACCCAACGTAGCGTGTTTACAACTAGCTGATTACACGGGCGAATGGAAATTGATTTTAATTAGTGTTTTAATAAATTGGTGAAGTAATCAGCTAACCATGACATCACAACAACCCAGATCCTGCTCAGTGACATAACAGACATTGACATGAACCGCAAGCTTCCCCCCCCCCCCGCCCCCCCCACACACACACCCGGAGATTGTTTATTATTTATAGATTTATTTATAGATTTTTTTTTTATTATTATTTTTTGCAGATGGCACTCAGCAGATGAGCTTTTTATCTGCCTTGTTTATCAGCTCTCAACCCCAGCCCTCATCCAGCGTTATTTACAGCTCTCTGAAAAAAAAGGGGAAAAAAAAAAAAAAAACCCCTCGCCATGCTCCCGTAACTCAGTTTACACACACGTCATAAAAAGCGAACAAGAAACTGCCCGAGGGTTTCTTTTCCCCCTCGTTCACGTTGATGTATGTGTTCGTTCGGAACTTTACGAGGTTTTTCCCTGAGCTTGAAACACCACCAGACTGTTGCGCGGAAACATTTTCAAGCCGTAAAGGCAGGAACCTGTCACGTTACGGCGCTTTTTAAGGTAAACGACAGAGCAGGTGAATGAAGAACGGCACAGTCTCTCAGACACTTTTTTATTTTTTTTTCCAGCACTGGTTGATCCGTTTGTTTACGAGCTGTTTTTATGGCTTTTTTTTTCCGAATTCAGGAAGACGCTGAAGATTTCAAATGTGCTGGAGGTTTTCACTTTTGTACATTCAGACACATCAAATGCCAGGGCGGCCGATCTTCTTTCATTAGAGCACGAGCAGAACATGAGTAAAAGAGCGCGAGTGTGGGGGGAAAAAGTTTCAGTGTCAGTGTAAACAGACTGTAATCCAGGCTTTCATCACCTGCTCCATCTCTCTTTCTGTTTGACATACGGAGGCTAAGCTGTCTGGAAGTGCTGCGAGAGAAACTCGGAGAAGCCGTGACAGTGTGTGCGGGCAGTATGCTGTTAACACACACACACACACACACACACACACACACACACACACACACACACACACACACACACACACACTCACAAACCTACGCTTAGACATGGTCTACTGTGCCTGAGCTTATATAGTATATTGCATTATATTATATTATATTATGTTGTATTATATTTCCGTTTCGGGTTTGATTTCGCCGATCAGCCGTAACATTATGCCCACTGAGAGATGAAGGGAATAACATCTCATTTCAAGTATTTCGTTACAACACCACCTGGAAGTGGGTGGAATATAGTATTAGGCAGCAAGTAAAGATTTTTTTCTTTAAAGTTGATGTGTTGGAAGCAGAAAAGAATGGACTAGCCGAATGATTTGAGCAACTTCGGCAAGGCCTAAAGTGTGATGGCTAGACGACTGGGTCCGAGCTACACCAAAACTGGACATATCAAATGTGCTCCAAGGAAGGAAAACCGGTGAACTGGCGACAGGGTTGTTGACAGCCAAGGTTCATTGATGTACTGTACAGTATGTGTGGAGCGAAGGCTGGCCCGCGTAGTCCAATCCAAAGAAGAGCTAATGTAAATCAAATTACTGAAAAAGTGAATGATGGCTCTGACAGAAAGGTTTCAGGGCACATGGTGCAGGGCAGTTTGTGTGTATAGGGCTGCGTAGTTGCAGACCAGTCAGAGTTCCCATGCACATAAATAATGGGCATGTGGGCATCAGGAATGAGCCATGGGCCAGTGTGAGAAGCCTTTGCGTGGATGGATGGGTGAATGTGTCTGTGCTTGTAGTCCAAATCCTTCAGATCTCAATCCTCTGTGTGATGTAAGCCTCTGTAGGTGCTACGTACCACAGGAGTCCATTCCTCGATGGGTCGGTCAAAAGGCAAAGGCATAAAGGGAACCTCTTAATATTAGGCAGGTGGTCATAATGTTATGTCTGATCAGTGTATTATAATAATAATAATAATAATAATAATTACATTTTGCACCATTTTAAATGTATTGGTATCAATAAACCTTTTATATTTTTAGCCAAATATTGCATTATTCCTGACATAAAATTCATGTTTATGACTTTAACATGGATTTAAATAAAATATACAAAACAATATTTCAAATAAAGTTGAAGGGAGTTCATTGAAACCTGGAATTTGAATCTTTGTATGGAAAGTTACGATTATGTTATGTGAAGATCGTGGTTTAAATCAACTGTGTTTTTGCTTTGTGTTTATTCTGTTAAAGGTTCAGAATTTAATGATGGATTCGATTCATTAAATCCGCAAATCAGTTTTCAATCTTAAAATGTAATGCACTAGAATTATTTAGGACAGTAAACAAATGTTAAATGGTCTAAAATTGAGGAACTTCTTATATATATATATATATATATATATACAGGACGACAGCTTTTGCTATAATTCTGTACTCTACATAGGGTGTGTTCCAGTTGGCCTGGAGTTCACTGCAATGTATAGTTTCAAAAATGTTAAGTGCGTTTCAAACCGCAGGGAGCGAAGCTGCTCTATTCAAAGGGAACTGTGTAGGGAACAACTGAACAATGGGTCTTTACTTCGCCAAAAAAATTCCCATCGGTCATTGCGCATCGCTGGAGTGTGATGAAAATATAGGTCGACGTTGGATTTATATATTGAAGTTATTGAAATGATAATTTAATTATTATTATTATAATAAAGTCCTTATTATCATATTATAGGCTAGTAATCTGTATAAAATTCTGAGCACATCTTGTAAACTTATCAAATAATTAGAGTTGCACAAGTTGTACACATTTCACTAGTTCATGTTTTATAATGGTATTCATTTTTGTTTTGATAAATATTCAATATTTAATTTCTGTAGTGTGTAATTTCATTGTAACAGGTATCCGAGGTCCTTATGTTACCATGGTAACACACAACAAACGTGCCGTCTGCGAATTGTGGGATTTTTTTTTGAGGGAAGTTTCCTTAATTAACGTTCCCTGCACATGGAGCAGGAAGTAGAGAGCACGCTGGGAAGTACACGCCGGAATGGAACACAGTCATACTCTCTTTAAGATTAGTATTTGTTGTTATTTATGGGTGATTGGGGAAACACTGCCAACTAGTGGGCTGGGGTACGGCGCGGAAGATTCGGAAGAATTTTGGCAATTATTAAATACGTTTGTTAATTTTAACATTTACATGTAGGATTCTTTCCGGCCGACAGATCAGATAAAGAAGATTTGTGCTATTGAACTAAATTAAAATCACAAAATTGCAGTGCCACACATAAATAGAATAATATAGCATTCAACAAAGCCTTAAGTCATTTGTGGACGAGTAATGTGTGTACAAATGAATATGACTGAAGGATAGGTACTAAATTGGTTTGCAAACCGTCTCAGCTAGAGGAGAAAACAATATACGTATTTAATAAGAGACATTATTGTCAATTCATCCTTTTGTCAGATTGGGTCACTTATGAAGACACCAGTATATACAGTATGTTAACTGGTTTCACTTTCCTTCCATGTTACTGTGTACACAAGCACTCTTAAGCATTGTTAAGTGTGTCTGTACACTCAGACGTTGCCTAATAGTTAATTACTCAAAACTTTGGCTGGTCCACGAGCTCCAACTTCAAATTACAGCTTTTCCGTCCCGCGGTAAAGTTCCACACTCGCCACATGTTCATACCTCCAGCGCTGAAAGACAACTCGCGTACACGTGATATAATAAGTGTAATGATTTCTGGTGCATCGGCTTCAGGCTGTTCATGTAATACACAAAATG
>JAAGKR010005990.1:0-46498 GCA_011419295.1 Clarias macrocephalus
TTATAATCAAAGAAGGTTAGCGAATACAGACCTCTTTTATGGAGAAGTTATTCATATTTCTCCTGCTATGGTGGTACAGTAGGGTGGTGAAGGAATCGTGCTGCTGTATCATAGTGCCAGTGGCCGAGTTTCAAACCTGACTATGTAGAATTACTGTTCCATGTCCTCTTCAGTGTCCTTCCATGTCACAAAAAAACTAACCAGGTACTATTTTTAGGCCAATTTCTATTAAGCAAATTTTCTGATTGGGCGAACAGAATTATGGGGCATGTAGTACTTTACCTGGAGCAATTCAACATACTGGTGCCATGGCGGCTTAGAGGTTAGCACTGTCACTTTGTACCTCCAGGGTCCAGGTTCGAGTCCCACCTCTGGAAATGTGAGCATGGAGTTTGCGTTCTGCGTACTCTGGTTTCCTCCCACAGTCCAAAGACATGCAGATTAGGCGTTTCCAAATTGGTCGTAGTGTGTGAATGTTGATCGTAAAAATCACCATTGGCCACCATGGTCTATAGTTGGACTACAGAGGTTCTTGGATGGATGGATGGATGGAATGAAACATACCAAAGTAAGCACTCACAGGTAAGGGGTAGCAGTGGCTCAAATGATTAAGGTTATTGGTTTTCTGGGTTTCGGATTGGAAGGTTGAGGTTTTGAGTGCCAGCGTCGCCAAGTTGCCACTGTTGAGCCCTTAAGCAAGTCGCTCAACCCTATCTGCTCCAGGTACACTGTATCCTGACTGGCACTGTGCTGTGATGCCATCATCTGAACTGGGTTATGTGAAAATTCCAATTTTTGGGGGGTGGTGGTGGCTCGGTGTGTTAAGGCTCTAAGTAACTGATCAGAAGGTCGTCGGTTTGAGTCCCAGCCCTGCCAGGTTGCTGCTTAACTTAACCCTTTCTGCTCCGTATAACCTCTGAACCGATAATTTAACTTTTGTTCAGCTTACAGTATGTATATGAATATAATATTACACATGCAACAGATACTTTTAAAAACCTTGGCACAGAGTTAAAGACACACAGACGCCAACGAGATAAGGGAAGCTTACCATAGGTGGAGAGGCCGTAAGGTTGTGTGGTTTGAGAGTACGGTGTGTACACCGTAGACTGCTGCATGCTGCTGAACTGGGACTGTCCAGTGTAGGGCGGCATGGGCGGAGCCACAGGCGTGGACAGGATGTGGGGATAAGGCCTGTCAATCAAACAGATCAAACAGATTTGTATGAGATGGATCTGTTTTTGAGGTGTTTGTTTAAGCGAGTGGATATATTTCATGCCCTCGGGCCGGGGAACATGAGAGTAGCCGAAACTGGTGTATGTAAGGTGTGTGTCTGTATGTGCGTGCATGCGTGTGTATGTGTAAATAGATCCTTACTTTGATGGATAAAGTGGAGGAGAGTACTGATGTGCAGGTCGAGGACTGAATCCGCTGCTGGTTATAACTGCGCGCAATGAAAAAAATAATATCACAAGTGGTATTAGTTTAGATCAATAAATCCCATTACACACACACACACACACACACACACACACGGTCTGGATCGAGATCCACCAGGAAACAGCAACATGTGTCATCTATCAGCTCCACTTTGATACATTCTTTGCTGAATAGCGAATCTGCAGGGCAGAACATGAATCCTGGACAACTCGTTCTCATAGAGCATCTGCCAAGAGCCGTAAACCCCCCACACACACAGGCACACACAGACACACACACTCTCCCTCTTTTGACTGACAGTTAACTGTCTTTTTTCCATCCGTTTAGTAAAAGGAGAAGAAAAAAAGGCGAACTTCTCTCTATTAGATTAACGATATCAAAAAAGTGACCCTCTGTTCCCCGGGTTTCCCCTTCCATTCCTCTCCTGCGCTTATTTAACTCGACCTACATGCACCAGCGCTTTCCCTTTCTGCACTTCACTTTATTCTTCTCGTCCTTTCCTTTCCTTTGCTTTTGATTCTTGTCATGATGCTTGTTCTCCCCCCCCCCCGTTTCCTTTTTTATCGATTCCATCCATTCATGTACTTCTCTTTTTCATTTGCTTTCCTTTGCCTTCATCCGTTCATCTCTTTCCCCTGCTGTTCATTCCGCTTCATCTTCTTCTTTCACCAGCTCTTTCTTTTCCTCTTGTCCTTGTCCTGATGTTAGCACTAACCTGTCCTTTCATTTATTTCCTCCCATTGTCTTTTTTCTTTTTACTTTAGAACTGCCTTCCTCTCCTTTTCTTTTGTTCCTTTCCTTTTGTTTCTTTTTCTTTTCCTTTCGTCTTCTGTTCTTCTGTTACTGATCCCTCCATCCTTTTCCCTCTCATGTCCCTGTCCTTCCTCATTTCCTTTTCCTTCATTCGTCCATTACATTTCTTTCATCTATACATTCTAGCGACATCATTCTTCTTTCTTTATCCTTCCCATCTTGTCTCTTTTGTCTCTTGCCATAACATTAGCCCTTCCCTTCCCTCCTTCACCTTCTGTGCTCTTGCCTTTCCGGCCTATAAACAATTACAGATGATTATTGAATTATTTAACAAGTTACACGTCTACCCAAAGGACACCTGAAATACTCAATTAAAGTATTTTTAAATGTAAAAAAAAAATGATGTTCATTAACAACACGGTATACGGAATAAATGGAGCCTTACAGGAAATATAACACGAGACTCCAGTGTACAGTTCGGGATCTGTTCTATATTGAGGCACTTCATAAAGTGGATATATTTTCTTAACTGAGTTTACCAGTTCCTTCCCACTGTGAGATGGATGGATTCATAAACGTCTTAAACACCCTCCTATATGAAGCCATGCAAACATTTCTCACCTACACACACACACACACACACACACACACACACACACACACTTTCCTTTGTGTCTCACTATTGAGACATCAGACACTTCGGTCAGCTGGAGTATGGGCCTCAGCTCTCTCTGCAGGGGGGATAAATCGTTCGTGAAGTTCTGGATATGTGTGTGTGTGTGTGTGTGTATGTCTGGGCGTGTAATGCAGCTAAATAAAGAGACAATGCTGTGCTGACGTTAACCCAAGGACAAAACACGAGGCCTTAATGCTTTCAGCAACTTCTGTCATAGGGTTACGCAAGGCATTCTGTGTTTGCGTCTATGTGTGTGTGTGTGTGTGTGTGTGTGTGTGTGTGTGTGTGTGTGTGTGATATCCTACCTGACCCTGTGTAAGTATCCAGCCCTGTGTCTCCTGCTGTGCTGACTGCATCACTGCTGTTCAGCGGCTCTGTCTTTACTGAAGGAAAACATAAACAAGATATTCAAATCATCAAATAAACTCCACCGTACAAAAGAGACTTTGGTTTTAAAAAGTCCTATAATGTATGAACAGCAGCCACACCAAAGCCTTGGCAAGTCACACAAACACAGCAGCTTTACAACTCTGTAGCCAACAGTGTGTCTATACTGTCCTCCAGTATAGTGTATATACAGCGTGTATATACCGTAGCTTTATAACACACCTCAGCACACGCTAAAACACAATGTCTCTAAGTATGTTCACTCTACACACGCATGCAATATACCATAGTCCTTCGTACTTGGGGCAGTGGGCGGAGTGCTGCAGCCGAGCAGCCAATCAGCCGTGTTTAGAACGGTCATGTTCTCGCCTAGGGGGATGGGGCGGAGTCAGTTACATCATGGACTACAATATGCATAAAGGTTTCACTGAAGACAAAAACGTCCAGTCTTGTTCTACACTCATAGTCAGTTGGCTTTAATGCGTTCTCTGAGATTCCACATGAAAGTTTCACTCTACAGGAGTTTTGGCATTGACATAACCCGAGGAGAAAAAAGTTGACTGTACAGTAGGTCCGAAAATCATATTTCATACAATGCATTGTTTTGTGATCTTTTTCACAAACGCGCCGTTACAGGAAATACATGCAAAAGGTCATCAAGGCTACAGGTTTTTTTTTTTTACTTGTTCCATTCAAGTAGAAACCCATGTGATACAACATTAAACATGGACATCAGTCTTAACCAATAACACTAAATACCAGGCAATCTTCGAACATATTTGATCTTTTGGGTTCTTATTGCCTCCAGACTCAGTTTCCAGTTTATTAGCTACAGCAAATTATTAAGTAAGCATAAAAATGACTAAGTAATAATCATCTATGGTGGCACAGTGGGTATTGTGGTTAGCACTGTTGCAGTGGACCTCCAGGGTCCAGGTTCGATTCCCACCTCGGGTCTTTGTGCATGGAGTTTCCCCTTGCTTGTTTCCTCCCACAGTCCAAAGACATGTGAATTAGGCTAAGTGCTGTTCCCAAACTGCCCGTAGTGTGTGAATGCCTATGTGAAGTCCTACCACAGTCATAAAAATGGGAATAAACACAAATTACTGTACCATTTGCTTTACAGTAGTTGGTCTACAGATATTCCTTGAGGGATGGATGGATGGATGGAATAATCATCCAAAGTTATGCACAAAAATTGGACCAGCGCAGGACCATTGCTGATCAATGAGTTGTGGATGATTCTTAATAAAGCCCCGGGCATGGTAGAGTGAGTGGCACTAATATGAGTGTATCAAGTGTAGTGGTGTCGATAAGATTTGTTTAAATTATTATTATTTTTAAACTACCCTAAAAGTAGCTAAGACATAAAACTAGAGACATTAACAACTTTCATGTACTCGATACGGCTCTCCAGCTCACTCCAGTCACAGCCAACGTTCCCAACAACTAGTCCCTGATCACAGTCAATGTTTCCAACAACAGGCTAATGATCTTCATTAGCTTCTAATAATTCCTCACTGTTCCCGACAACCAGTCACTGATCATTCCCAAAGATTCCCAAAGATCATAGTTTCTGAGAACCAATCACCAACCACCATTTTTTCAAACAACCAGTGCCTGACCAGTATTGTCCTTAATCGTTCCCAACAACCATTAACGGATCACCAGTGTTCAAAACAACCAGTCACTGATCAACATTGTTCAAGACAACCAGTGACTGATCAATATTGTTCCCAACAACCAGTAACCGATTATCATTTTCAAGACCAGACGTTGACCACCAGTTTCCAAAAAACAATCACTGATCAACGTGATTCCAAATGATTGATTATCCTTCCCAATGACCATTCAATAATCAATAATGTTCCCAATAGCCAATCAATCAGCCAGTCAATCACTGACCACAATATTTTCCACAATGCGACTGATTTACTGTTACAGATTCCTTTATGTCTGTTTTGTGACCCTCACCTCACTACAACTGTGTTTTTAGTTAGAAATTATTATCCTGATCTATTTTCTGAGATATGCAAATATTAACTTATTCTAACTGCAAATAAGTTTGTACTAAACATTTCTGCTGACTCTGATGACTCAAGTGAAAATATCTCAAATCTATTTACAACATATTAATGTACAATTTCTTAATATAATCTTAATATAAGATAATAAATCAAATTATATATTATTATCCCTATGGTAGGGAACATTTTACCATTTTAAGCATAAAATGCTTATTTAAAAAAATAAATAAAATAAAAATAAATAAATAAATAAATAATAGAAAAAAGAATAAAATAATAATAAATAAATAAAAAAAACAATAATAATAATAATTATTATTAATAATAATTATTATTTAAAGCTTTTATTTCTTAAAAGAATCACTTAAAATGTAATAAATTTGTCTAGAAATAAGAAGAAAGTATCGATTTTGAAATCAGTTCAATCAAGCACAGTTGATTTCTTTTTATTAAATATGCATGTGTACGGTATGTGCATGCTAGTGTTTGTGCACTGGTGTGAGACTGTACACCTGATCAAAGTTGACTGATCTTTCACCGGTACTGGGATTCTTGCTTTCCTGTGGCTTTTGTCAATTGCTGTGCGTATGTGTGCGCGGGTGTGTATGTGTGTGTTTATATTGGACTGTATGGTGATGAGGTAAACTGAGAAGAATGTTGAATATGTCGCTGTTTTGGTAATGTGTGCATGTGTGTGTGTGTGTGTGTGTGTCTCTGTTAAAATCATTAGCCGTACTCCAATCGGAATGATTTACAGACTTCTGCTGTCTTTTCCTCTCTGGGTTACTCTATTGTTTCATTCGGCCGGCATGTCAAAACCAGATGAGGTCACTGCCACCCTCCCACCCACCCACCCACACACACACACACACACACACACACACACACACACACATGCACAGATCTATCCGAAGCGTGAACAATAATGTGCATTTAATTAACACTATTAGTTTATCTTTTTTGAATTTTCCTCCCAGCAGTAAAAACCTCTAAATACAGGAAATAGCTTTCATTGCACAGGATTCTCAATCAAACACAAAACACAAACTATAAACAGCCAAATCTTTCACCACACAAACACACACACACGTGTCGTGGTTTATTCCGCCTGACTCCAAATGACTCAGTGTAGTTTCCCGGCTAAAACAGAGTGAATATGACCTTCAAGACTTAAATGAATAATCTTCCTGACCCAAACCTTACCGGAACAGCACTTACAGGAAACACTCCTGACTCCAGACATGAACTCAGACCTTCACTCTATACGCTACTATTACAGAAACTCCATGTCCAGAATCTTTCAGTTTGTACCACACGACTCATTGCAAGGGAGTAGAATTAAAAATAAAAAATAAAAAAAAAACGTATATTATATACAGGACAATGTATATAATATACGTATATGTATATAATGTATATAATGTACAAATATATATTGGACAATGAAACTTAAACACTGACCAATTTAGGTTTCATGGCTAAGTTTGACCAGCCTGCTGCACATTCCACCAGTAAGAGCAGCGTGTGAAGGTTTAATTAGCAGAGTAACAGCACAGTTTTGCTCAAAATATTGCAATGCACACAACATTATGGGTGACACATCAGAGTTCAAAAGAGGACAAATTGTTGGTGCGCGTCTCGCTGGCGCATCTGTGACCAAGACAGCAAGTCTTTGTGATGTACCAAGAGCCACGGAGTCCAGGGTAACGTCAGCAAACCACCAAGAAGGACGAACCGCATCCAACAGGAGTAACTGTGGACGCAAGAGGAAGCCGTCTGAAAGGGATGTCCGGGTGCGAACCTGCATCGTATCCAAAAACCATAAAATCACAGCTGCGCAACTCACTGCATAATTGTATATGAAATGTACACCTCAACTCTCCTGTTTCCATCAAAACTGTTCGTCAGGAGCTCCAGAGGGTCAATGTACAGTACATGGCTGGGCTGCTATAGCCAAAGCTTTGGTCACTCGTACCAAACGTCGGTTTCAATGGTGCCAGCAGTGATAATCTTGTGCTGTGGACAATGTGAAACATGTATGGTTCTCTGATGAGTCCACCTTCACTGTTTTTCCCACATCTGGGAGAGTTACGATGTGGAGAATTCCCAAAGAAGCAACTGTACCACCCAGACTGTTGCCTGCCCAGAGTGAAGCATGGCGGTGGATCAGTGATGGTTTGGGCTGCAATATCATGGCATTCCCTACTGTAGGCCCAATACTTACTAGATGGACGCATCACTGCCAAGGACCACCGAACCATTCCGGAGGACCATGTGCACCCAATGGTTCAAGCATTGGATCCTGAAGGCGGTGCCGTGTATCAGGATGATAATACACCAGTACACATAGCAAGACTGGTGACAGAGTGGATTGATGAACATGAAAGTGAAGTTGAACGTCTCTCATTGCCTGCACAGTCACCAGATCTAAATATTATTGAGACACTGTGGGGATTTTCTTGGAGAAGCGAGTCAGGAAACGTTTTCCTCCACCATCATCACGTAGTGACCTGGACACTATTCTGCAAGAAGAACGGCTCAAAATCCGTCTGGACGCTTTGCAGGACGTGTATCTGTCATTCCCAAGACGAACTGATGCTGTATTGACCGCAAAAGGAGGCGCTACACCATACTAATGAATTATTGTGGTCTAAAACCAGGCGTTTCAGTTTCATTGTCCAACCCCTGTATATATACTGTATATATATATACCCCCGAATGCCTCTTTTTAGATGTGCTTTTTTTTAGCTAATCAAAAACCAGTGACTGGAAACAAGTGCGAAACAAAACGTTTGAGAATTACGTTTTAAAATTTTTTTTTTTACATTGATATTTTCCACCAATTTTAAAGCTGACCCTATCCACATTTCTGACAAACAAAATATTAGAAAAACATTTTGTTTCTGGAGCAACTGATTTATTACGTCTGAAAGATAATTCAATGACATACTCAACCGTTACTGATAAAACTACACACACAAGCACAACTATGACCTGACAAAGGGTATGTAAGCCATTAGCGGCTAGCCGATAACTGCTAACCTAGTTTTAAACAAATATGCCAGGAAATTTAGCTCCCTATCACTGTCTTTACCCTAATATATCACTAAAGAGGATAAAATTCAATGACCATTTGAAAGAAACATAAAATTGTTGCCTGGAGAATCGCGGAGCTGGGCGGAGCTGGCAACGAGGCCGGGGGAGGGTTTTGCTAAATTACTGAAGACCTGAATCTCTAAAAATGACTTAAAAGTAATTTTGCTTAATAAGTCTCCATTTTTAACTAAATTATTATCGAGGATATGCATATCAATTTGAAACGTTCATTTGAAACTGATTTGAATTACCGACAAATCATTCCAATGTTATATATGCTGATATCCTGAATTTTATTAATCAAAATTTTCAATAAATTAATTAAAATTGAATTCATTATATAATTTAAAAGCTCTACCCACTTGGCAACTAAAGGCAGAAAATCACAGCTAAACAAGAAAAAAACTTTTTCAAATGATTGATGTTTTTCTTAAAAATGCAATCATTTGGATATAAAAGTCTTATGAAACAATTCTTGTGTAACATTTTAAAACAAAAGATTTAATCGCAGGAAGGTTTTCCCCCCATTAAACTCCTCTTAGTCTGTTTGAGGTCATCAGTTCCTTCAATGATTTTGAGAAAACTTCCAAATTGATCTTTTACGTCTAAATTGATTTCTTAACATTCATGCAACTACGCTAACAATCATTATTAAACCACCTAAAAGTTGGATGTCTTTCCTAATTTACGTGTGAAAGGACTATCCGGAGTGACCAACGATTAATTACCAGTGAAAATATGTTTTCCTGTACTGAAATATTTTTTTTTATCCGTAGATGTTTTGTCAAAGTTGACTAACTCTGTCAGTAAATCACTTGTAATCAAGACATAATCACTTCTAATCAAACAAAGTTGTAAATTAAGTTGTTAAATAAACTTTGTGTAATTCATCCTTTCACAATGCTGATGGTATTTGTTGTCAACATAAGCAGAATCACACATGGATACCATAAAACCATTGGAGAATAATAAATAGCTGTAATTGTGTATTACTTCACTATTGGAGACCCGAAATTGGATAAAACTACATAGGAGCTGCTTCAGGAACACAATCTCTCATCTCTTTCGCATCCTATGATTTTTCTTCTTCTTATTTTAATGAAGTTTTAGTTGATTGACTTGAATTTGCTTGGATTATTTACAGTATTTCATGACTGAACTTATCACTTGACTTTTCCATTAGAAATGAGCAGAGAGTCAACTTTTTTTTTTCTCAGTACAAAAGAATGTGTTGAAACTCATTTCTGTAATAATCACACATACACTACAGATGAAGTAGACTGGAAAATTAGGTTGGAAAAAATTTAACAACCATAAATAATAATAATAATAATAATAATAATAATAATAATGCAATTATAGTGACTGATACACTTTGGTACAGTAAAATCCCTGTTACTTCTGGCTCACCCTTGTAAGTTTTCTTTAGCGCCATATCTTGCGCTGAAATGGTACGTTCCGACAAATGACTGGACCACGTCATAGCTATCATTTTAAAGGTCTAGCAAAAACAGCACAAAAAACAAAACTAATTGTTGAGAGCGAGTGACATTCATATTCAACACTTGGATACACCATGTGGAATTGTCATGTAGGGGTTAGTTGAAGATTTGGTCTCTAAAGTCTCTAAAGGCTTTTGGGCTACTGATCACCATCTAGGATGCCCTTGGCGTGTCCTTGAGTAAGACCCAATAACCCACAATTGCTCAGTTGTATTCGGTCTCCATTATACAGGCTCAGTAGTTGCCTCATACATCCAGGGTTAGGGGTTCGAATCTCACCTTTGGAGTTTACAAGTCCTCTCAGTGCATTGTGGGTTTCCCCCAGGTACTCCAGTTTCACTGTACAGTCCAAAGGCATGCGATGTATGCTGACTTGTGTTTCCAAGTGGCACATATTGTATGAATGGGTGTCTTGGTGTGTGCACCTGAAATGGCTTGGCACACCATCCAGGGACTCTCCCACCTTGTGCCCTGAGCTCCTTAGGATACGCTCCAGGTAGCTCTCCCCCCCCCATGACATTACACAGTGGTGAGAAAAACGAATGAATTCCAGATTTCAGATTTCCAATCTAACCAAAATAAGCAAATGTAAATGATATGGAAGGATCAGAATTTACCAAAGGCTGCACAAGTCTATGGAGTTACAGGTGTTTGTGGAGGCACTAGGTGTCCCAGTCATAACCCCATAAGAATGTCTCAATGGCATGATGTGTCTGAACATTATTTCCTCCTTTCATGGCAACAGATTAATCATTATGTGACCGTTCCAGGAACATGACAGCAAGGTTTCATTGCTCCAGTTCCATGTACATTCCTTTTATGTCGCAACGTTCGGATGGGGGTGGGCTAATTTGTCTGTGCAGCCACGATGCTATTCAGACCACGGAAATGTGCAACATTTCATCCAGCATCTTGCATAACCCAAATATGCCCTGGCAAGTTGAGGGAACAAAGCACTTGGGACCTGCTCTAATAGCGATGTAATCAATTACAGGGCGGCGCGATCAACATAAAGCGGAGTCACAATGACATTGATTATTTTCTTATAACAGCACATCTTGGAAGGTTGTTTTCATCTCATAACACATAACAGTAACAGTTTGCCCGCTATGGTGCATCTTTCTCTCTGCTGAAACTGGGGACTCCTTCCAAAAAAACAGAAAACTAGACCAATTATGATCGAGAACTCAACAGTGCTGAGGATTAAATGACTATAATATACACAATATGATCATTCATAAAGCCTGACAATTAATTAGGCTACACTGACGTTGGGTTCAATCTCTATGATTAATATTTTCTTATTATGCATCTCACATACAACAAAAGAATTCAACACAACTACAGTACGAGATGCACAAGACTCAGTATTGTTCCGTACGCTACATGTCTCTAAGTGTCTTACCTCCAGTTCCATTGGTCGAGACGCTGTTAGTGAGGAGACTCTTGTCCAGTTTGGAGCTGCCATCGCTGCCACTGGCGACTGTGTGCTGAGGGCTGGTTAATTCCTGCATCTCCAATGACCTGCAAACAAACAACAGCCTAAATCGATCCAAAGTCCGTCTCAAATACGAGGTTGGGAGCTGTAAGGTGGAATTTGAATAGAAAGCAGCGAGGACAAAATGAATCACAAAATCTGAAAGTGATTTAGCGGGACGATGCCAGGTGCTCGGCGGAATGAATATAATTCTATCCCAGAAGTGGCAGCACCGGGTCAAGGCTTCACATGTCCGACATGAAAACATTTTCAATCCTTTTTTTTTTTTTTTTTACTTCCATTTTTTAAACACGTGCTGTTTATTTTCTTAAACTAAAAGCTTTTTGCCTGATTACTCTTTTTGGCCTGAAAACACTTATTGTAAGGGGGCCACTGTGGCTCAGCAGTTACTACAGCACCCTCACACCTCCGGGGTTCAAGGTTTAACTCTCTCCGTGCTGTGTGGGTGGTTTAAAGGGACTCGGGATTCTCTCATCATCCAAACACAGGCTTTTAAGGCTGTTTGGTGTTTCTCAGTTGCATGTACTATACACCTGGGTGTCAGGGGCATCTCCTGCCTTGTGCCCTGAGCTCCCTGCGATAGGCTCTAGACCCCTTAATTAGACTTGTTTCTGATCATTTAATATAAAACAATGTAGATTAAACAAAGTAGGGCTGTTTAATTATGGAAAAAGTCATAATCATAATGTGTTGCTTTTCAGTGCTGCCTAGGAGGGATTGTGACAATGTGTGATCTGGCAACCCTGGCAAGCACAGAGTGATGGTGATGAAGAAAAGTTAAGAAAATGCATGCATTTCATTTATATCATTTATTCATTAGATCATCGCTACTCACTTACTCATCATCTCTACCGCTTTATCCTGTATTCAGGGTCGCAGGGGGCCTTTAGCCTATCCCAGGAGACTTAGGGCACAAGGCGGGGTACACCCTGGACAGTGTGCCAATCCATCGCACACACATACACACACTCATTCACACACTACGGCCAATTTGGGAACACCAATTAACCTAACTTACATGTCTTTGGACTGTGGGATGAAACCGGAGTACCCGCAGCAAACCCAACAAGCACAGGAGAGAACATGCAAACTCCATGCACACAGAGACAGGAATCGAACCCGGACCCTGGAAGTGCAAGGCGACAGTGCTGACCACTACATCACCGTGCCATGTGCTATATCATCGTTAATTACTCAGATATGAGGCCTAAAACTTTTTTTTGCAATATAATATGGTTAATTTTTGCAGTTGTGGTTCATATGCATAGAAAAACGTGTTGAACGATCCATATAGGAGTCACAGCAATGTACAGCAAATGTGTGTTCTGGATTTAGAACATAAAATAAGAACATCATTATAAAATGGAATGTGGCACAATGATTCCTCAGTCTCTTTTAACTTGTCTTTGGAAACCAATAGCATAACTGATAGTGAAATTCACTGATAGTTCTGCACTTTATTCCACATGGAGAATGGACAGAGAGCACGATTTGTCCATCTTTTGACCTCTATTGCTGCTTTCATCGTTCCAAATTGTGACCACTAGGGGAAAAAATCCACTGACTCACTTATTCTCCCTACCACTTAGTGTATCCTGTACAGGGTCACAGGGCTCCTGGAACCTACCATAAAGGAACTCGCATCAGGCACGGTACACCCCGGATAGGGTGCCTGTCCATCACACACACTCACTCACAAACTACTGGCAATTTTTAAAACACCAACTCGCTTATTTTGCATGACTTATGACTGTGGAAGGAAACCAAAATATTCGGAGGAAACCCACCAAGCAAGGGGAGAAAACGCAAAAAAAACAAAAAAAACAATGCACATAGACCCGAGGAAGCCCCAGTGCTAACCGCCGCCAACAAAGATCCATAACTTTATAATAATATTTACCAAAAACCACGTTTTATAAGGTTCTATATGGTTCAATATGTTTTTTCCTCGGAATTAAGTCCTATAACAGATTCCACTACAGAAATGTTCCAAGTGTATTCAAAGAACCCTTGATGAATCTTTTTCTTTCTTTTTTTTAAGAGTATCATAATCCGCCATGCACACCATGCGCCAAATGCTATGAATTCATTTACTAGATTTTGATAAATTATCAGTCACATGACATGACGAAGAAACACATAAGACAAAACCTCAACCGTTCTTCTCACAAAACTGACACTATTCATCCCATCATACCAGGATATAGAATCTCTCTCTCTCTCTCTCTCTCTCTCTCTCTCTCGTTTTCTCTCGTTCTCTTTCTCATGACTGCTTCTCTAATCAAGCTACATCACTCAAATGGACATGCTGCTTTTTAATGTTCATTGCAGAAACATCTGTACGAAATTCAGTACACACACACACACACACACACACACACACACACACACACACACACACACACACACACACACACACACACACACAGTCTGAGATCCAGGTATTGAATAGTCCTTGAACGAACACACTTACAATACACCCACTCACATATGCAATGACTTTAACATCCATCCATCCATCTCTCTCTCTCTCTCTCTCTCTCTCTCTCTCTCCGTATGCATGTGTTTAGTGTGTCTCTCCTCTCTGTGTCCTCTCTTCTGTCCATTCTCATAAAACACTTACTATCACTGTGAAACGTCACAGCCAGGTATAGATGTCCTCTAAAGGGACACGTGTTTATGTACTGAGATGGAGTTGGAGTTGTTATTGTACCTGTTGTCAGAAGGGTCTGAAGCAGGAGGATCAGAGTGAGGTTTCTTCACCTGCAGAAGAACAGAAAGGATTATTATTCTCCTTGTTTCCTCTCATGCACAAAGTTACTTAAATCCAGTGGGTTATTTGTTCAAATTGCATTCAATTTAATCATGGAACAGAATTAGCCTTCTCTCAAAACACCATTTTACAGCATATACAGATATTTCACAATTTTAATATCATATATAAATATGACAATTAAAAAAAATTTTATCTAAAAAAAGTTCCGTTCCAAAATTGCGCTGCCCGGCCAAAAACAAGTCACCACCTGGATTTGACTAAGCCTTCCATTGGATAATTGCTGCAGTGATTAATATGTGATTGGAGATCAGTTGAATGTTTGGTGAAATCAAATTGTAAAAAAACAACAGTGGAACTCAAGGCCATGTTTAAAAAAGGGATGTGAGTGTTTCCACATGCAGAATGCGAACTCAAGGGATTGGGACTAAACAGCTGTGTAGCCTTAAGAAAACCACTTTTCTTTGAGACTAAACAGACGAAACCCTTCGATGTGCTAAAAGAAAAATAGAATGTAATGTGGAAAAAGCCATGTGGTCCTGATGAGTCCAGATTTACCCTCGTCCTGAGCGATGAGTGCATTAGGGAAGGGATAGAGGTGAATGGACTGGGGTTGCTTCCGTTGGTCAGGTCTAGGCTCAGCAATGTCATGTGACCAAACGATCAGGGCATACCTGAATATGTTGAATGACCAGGGTTTCCCATCAACGTTCATTTTTCTTCCCTGAAATTCCAAGATGATCGGCCTCAGATTGTGAAAGAGTGCTTCAGTGAGCATGAGACACATGGATTGTCCAGTACAGAGTCCAGATCGAAACCCCGCTGAGAATCTTTGCGATGTGCCGGAGGAAAGCTTTTTTACGCAGCGGTTCAACTCTGCCGTCATCGATACTTCAACAAGATCTTGGAGAGAATTCAATCCAGTTCTGGACGGAAATAAATGTTGTGACATTGCTGAAGTTGATCGAAACACTGCCACGGCGAATGCGTGCCATAATCAAAGCAACAGGCGGTCCAATAAAATATTACAGTGTGTGATATTATTTTTGACCAGACAGTGTGTATTATATGAAGTTGACAAGATGATTTTTTTTTTTTGACATACAGTACAATGTTCTTCATATTTTGCTTCCAAAGAGCCAGACTCTCTCGTATTTTTGGTGTAGTCTTGAGGAATAATTCTCTAGGCTTCCCGAACGACTTTCTTGGCTCTCATCTTTGTCAAGATTTCCAGTCCAGTTCCTGCACCAGAGCAGTTTCAGAGGAATGTTTTTTTGTTTGTGACCTAGGAATCGTCCAAGCATAAAAACATCTAACTTACAGTAAGACGAGAACCAGTGAGAAACAGGTGCAGACGATCAAGATGACTCGATGATCAAGGGGAAATGAAGTTGCTGCTCAGGTTGTTGAGGTTGTCTGAACAAATGCGGGGGACTCAATACTTTTGGACAGTACTGTATTTATATAATGTTCGGAGTTTCTCAGTATTTGGCACGTCATCTTTTAGCCGTTGCGATAGCAAGCACTCGAGGCAGTACAAGTTTGTGTAACACTGAAGATTCATTTTAGATCAAATCCATCAGTGAGCCAAATGAAAGCACATACAGTAGAAGAGATTAGACATGGGGGAAATCAGATAAAAATGATTATTTATTATTTATTTATTTTTTGCATCAGGACCCAGAAATTGTGCATAAGCTTTAATATTAAATATTCAAGATATCAAACATTTACTTTCTTTGTTTAAAATAGACCAACTTTCTAAGAACACACCCTTTTCCTTTCCAATTTGAATGAAAAAGAAAAAGAAAAATAAATGAAAAAAAAAAAAGTTTCTCATTTATACCTACATCAGATTTATAATTTTTTTCGAAAGACTTTACAATAACGTCCTAATCATCATACGCACATTTCTAAATTGGAAATTAAATTTAATTTAATTTAATTTAATTCTTGTACCCACGATTCCTGAAAGTTTTATAGCTGAAAAAAATAAACATTATATACAATATTTATTTTCTTCCTATAATTTTGTTTAAGAATGTAAAACAAGCCATGTGCTATTTCTGAATATGGTACGGTATAAAAGCAGAATCTACTTTTCTATTGTTACAGCAGCATCGTTTATCCATGTCTGTGTGCACGTTTCTTCCATTTACTGTTAATGACTGTATCCTTGTATTATTTTTTTTTAACTCTCATATGCAGCTGTGTAAAAGGCTGATATTTTCTCCTAAAGCAGTTTTCCTGATTCCCTCAGTAAACCACTTCATAGTTCGCCCTAAAGGTTCGAACATTTCCTGCCTTAAATAAGACTTAACATTAGATGTCAATAGCTTTAAAGGTACATTAGGTGGTTTAAAAGAAAATAGTTTATTCATGCGAATAAATTATAAACCACATGTTTTCACGTCATGATTTCAGCACATGGCCGAGAAAACCAGTTTGGAAAACTACATTATAGTTTGGAGCGCTTGTTTAAAGTTGCGTATGTCTCTTTTTAGTCGTTCTATAGATACTTCCCCAAGCCCTAGACACAACATTACCAACCTTCCTCCAATAGACATCATTCCAATTACAAAGAAAGAAAAGGACAGTGAAGGGACTCGTGGGTATTGTCATAAATCATTAGGAGACACAAAAAAACAGATTCACTTAATCTTGCACCTCCTTAACTATTAGTCCGAAATGATTTTAATAATCTTCCTATTTCCCCTTTAAATCATTATATAGTTTGATGAAGCCTATTCAAGTAAGTGTCTTAAAGCAGGTCAACGTTTAAGCTTGATCCGACTCAAAGAACTTTACACTAGAGGAATGTTTGCACTTCATGCGCACTCTATATAATTATAATAAATAATAATAATAAAAAGGCTTGTATAGTTTTTGGCAGTACAGTGACCGTCACCTTGCACCTCCAGGGTCTGGGTTCGATTCCCACCTCCCACAGTCCAAAGACATGCAGGTTAGGTTAATTCTCACTCTCGCACTCATCATCGTTACCGCTTAATCCTGTATTCAGGGTCACAGGGGGCCTGGAGCCTATCCCAGGAGACTTAGGGCACAAGGCGGGGTACACCCTGGACAGGGTGCCGATGCATCACAGGGCACACACACGTACACATACACACACACTACGGCCAATTTGGGAATGCCAATTAACCTAACCTACATGTCTTTGGACTGTAGGAAACTGGAGTATTTCCATGCACACAGAGACGGGAATCGAATCCGGACCCTGGTGGTGCAATGCGACAGTGCTAACTATTACACCACTGTGCCGGGGTTAGATTAATTGCGTTCCAAAATTGCCCATAGGTGTGAATGTTGACCTGAGGTTCTATCACAATTTTGGTAGGAATAAATACAGAGATCACTATCGGCTTCCACCGTCCCTAGTTGGACTACTGAGGTTCCTGGATGGATGGATGGATGGATGGATGGATGGATGGATGGATGGTATAGCTGTTACATCTTGATATAATATCTATTTTACTACACTAAGTTTCATTTGGAAATGTATGATGGGCGTTCGAGTCAAACCAGGACTCTTGATTGTGCAGAATAACAGAACAGAGTTACGAAAAAGTAAACACTCCCTTTATTTCTCTATATAATCCCCTATTCACTAATGCACTTATCCCAGCGGTTCACTAGTGCTTGGATACCATCAAGGTGGAAAGTTTTTTTCAGTACGCCGTAGCCGTGATCGGACTTCTTGCTTCACATCTGAAACGCCGGCCTCCCAGGAACTCCTTTAATGGATAAAACACATGGAAATGACCTGGAGCGAGGTCAGGACTGTACGGGGGGATGTGGCTTCACCCTGGCGACAAGTTATCCGACGATTTTCAAGGATCAGGTGTTCCACTCACTGAATGTTCAGAGGAGCGACTGGATCGTTATTCACGGACATACGGCTTTCTTTAAAATGTTTGCACCATTCAAAAGTTTATACCGTGCTTTATATATATATATATATATACAGTATGTGCTTTATATATACTGTAGATAGATAATTTTTTTCGGCAGGTCTTCTTACCAAATCCGACACCAGTGTAATTTACCAAGCCACACATATTTCACTCTCTAAGAGCACTCTGCCACTTCTTGTTATTTTTCCTCATTTCTGACTTCATATTGCGGAATTCCTCGGCTTTCCTGATGATCTCTGCCCATGAAGACAAAAAGGTTTGATCAAAGCGTGGAGAAATGTAGAACGTCTATAAACGTCTCATATTCAATTTAGACCACTTACCCCTTGCAAACTACAGAGCCTGCAGTCATATGGGACCTTAATTGAAAACACACTCACACACACACACACACACACACACACACACACACACACACACACACACACACACACACACACACACACGAATACACATGTGTGTCAGATGTAACGTGTGGTTTTGGGAGGGGTTCTGCATGTTTGGAATATTGAGTGGTCACTGTGCAATGTCTCTCACGCACACACACACACACACACACACACACACACACACACACACACACACACACACACACACGTGCACGCTTTCATTCGCTACAGCTCTTATTTTACTTTAATACCAATACTGTGAAAGGAATGTGTGCATGTGTGTGTGTGTGTGTATGTGTGTGTGTATGTGTGTGTGTGTGTGTGTGTGTGTGTTTATCTCTAATCGAAGCCATTGAAAGCCTGATGCTTTGAGCTTGGGGTGTTTATAAATGCAGGTGCAGACGGGAGCCGGACATGCACAGTGTGCTTGTGTGTGTGTGTGTGTGTGTGTGTGTGTGTGTGTGTGTGTGTGTGTGTGTGTGTGTGTGCGCGTTTGTGTAGAGGCAGGAGGAATGAATAGGTGACTGTTCTGTCATCAGCTATGGGAAGTAACAGATTATATGCAATCCGGCATCTCAAATAGTTCCTGGGGAAAAAAAAAGAAAGAAAACAAACTACCTTGTCTTGGCAATGAGAAATCGCCATGTTCCACTCAAACGCAAGTCGTATTTAATTATTTCTTTATAACGCCAAAAATCACAAGCATGGCTCATTGGTCTTAAAAATTAATAACCCCAGATTTGATTCTCTATAAAGACAAGCAGTAATGCCACCAATAATACGAGCGAACAACATAAACAATAGAAAAAGAACAGAACAGCGTTTGGCAGACGCGTATATCCAGATTAAGACACATTAAAGACTCTATCAATAAATACATCCTGATATTAGGTCTCTAGGTCACACTGTTGGTCTGAAAACCTTTGCAGGGACCTAACATACTGTATGAGGAGGCGTCAATTCAAACCGGAACGCATGAATGAAGGCGTGACACAGATCGATATTTAGAAAAGAATTTAAGTTTGATTCCCGGGTGATGCTGTAACCTCTCGCAGCCGGAGGTCTAGAGAGAGCTGATTGGCCGAGCTCTCTCAGAGGGGCGGGATGAGAGGTACTTAGTGCTCCCACATTAATCACGGCTCTACAGCCAATCAGGGGCGTCCGTGAGCTCGCGCAAGCGGAAGGAGCGGATAGCGCTGTCCTCCGAGTGTGTTACGCCGCGGGCGTGAGTGAGCAGTTCGAAAAGATGCGGTCTGCTGGCGTCACGTGGTTCGGAGGAAACACGTGATAGTCTTCGACCCTCCCGGCTGAGTGGTAGTAGTAGGCTTAATGTGGGAGCGCCCCCTAGTGGCGGGGAGGAATTGGACACGACTAAATTAGGGAGAAAATCTGGGAAAGATTCCAAAAAAAAAAAAAAATCGACGGATAACTCGTCACCCACTTTTGGAAGAGACGCATCTGTCTGAGGGAACTACAGGAACTCGTACGGTTCCCTGTCCAGTCCTGACCTGCACATGTTTGAGATCTTAAAGGAGTTCCTGGGAGGCCAGTGTTTCAGACATTAAACAGGTGGTTTTCTGAGAAAACTTTCTATCTTGATGGTGTCCAGTGAAGCACCAGTGAAAAGGGCATTAGTGTAGCAGGGGATCATATAGAGAAATAAAGTAGGTTTTTACTTTTATAACTGTGTTCCTTTATTCTGTACAATCAAAAGTCCCAGTCTGGCTTGAACGTAATTATGTAAATCGTACATTCATCTTGAGACTATTGTTTTCTTTTTTCTAATCTATGGATTACTACAGAATGAGGTGGAGGTGCAGCAGGTAGCGCCGGCTCCATGTCGGTTCGATCCTGAGCTCGGGTTACTGTCTGTTGAATTCCACATGTTCTGTGTGGTTTCTCCACGAGCTCCAGTTCTGTCCCAAAAACTTGCCCTGTGTGTGATTCAATTAAATACTCACACAACATAGGTTGCTAGGCCATCACACGCTCATTCACACACTCATTCACAGCTCATGGAGAGTTTAGGATAGTCATTCCATGCACCGCTATGTTTCTAGGAGGAAACCAGAGAACCCAGAGGAAACCCGCACAGACACGGGGGAGGAAACGGTATGAAATTCCGCGCACACATACAGTAACCCGAGATCAGGATCCAAACCGGAGACCTCGCTGAGACACTGAAGCTGTGTGACTGCGTTCATTCTTACAGGGTTCCAGTTGGCCCGGAGGCCCAGATGTAACCGCGCTATACACAGCTATCTCAAAGCGCTCCTGTCCACATGAATAGGTCCTCAGAAACGTCCCACCTGTGGAGCAGGAATTAAAAATGGTTTCACCAGTGCAGGAACTAAAATTGCTAGAAAGATCAAACGTTCTTGAATTCCTACCAAAAGAAAAAAAAAAAACACCAGCGCACTATTATTCATTTCCTCTAGCTGGGGCACTCAGGAACGAGGCCGAACATGGCTCCAGAAAATGTCCACGTTTCTGTTCTGACGATTTGTTTTAGTGAAGCTGCTTCACACACACGTTGGTGTGTGACATACAGAAACTCCAGGCTTATTGTTAGACACCTCACACACACACACACACACACACACACACACACACACACACACACACACACACACACACACACACACACACACACTTGTTCTAGTTCGAAGCATTATGCTTTTTTACCACTGTAACTTCATACCCTATCTTTTCATGCTTTCATGTAAAGCATTGTTGAAGCCACCCCCTTCCCCAACCTGTGAGCACACACACACACACACACACCCACACACACACACACACACACACCCACACACACACACACACACACACACACACACACATTTCAAAAAGCCCCAGGGACATGTAAGACTATGCCACACATCTCCTCACAGAAATGTTCCTTTCTGCAGGTCAGAGAGACTTCTTAGAGAAGAAGAAAGAGAAAAAGGAGACACACCCACACACGGGAGAAAATGATGCATCAACACCCGAATATAACGATGTGCGAGATTGCCTGAAGTACCCGAGGGTGAGAATGAAAGAATGAAACATTATTCACCAAATAATAGATACTATTTATTTTAAGCTTCACATCCCTGCTAAATAGAAATTCCAACTTTTCCCTCTATAATAATAATTGAACACATAATTATGAAAAGCAAAAAAACACGCAGTGACCCAATAAAAAAAATCTCATATGAAAATTCAAAACTAAATTCCACCGTGCTTTGATGCCTATTCGCCAAATCGTCTGATACAAACTTTGTCCAACTCTTCTCACGATGACCTCCCTACATGCTTGTCTTAGACTGCTCCGTTTCCATGCCAACCCGATGTGTGTGCTCAGAATGGCACGATCCAAGGCGGGGGGGGGGGGGGTGGGGGGGGGAGGCAGAAGGAAACTGGACACCGCCGAACTACACCAGACACACCTACACAACTTTTCTAAGAGAGTGTGAGTGTGTGTGTGTGTGTGTAGATGCATTTGCGTTTCAGTCCACGTGTGTTTGATCTTTCTTTCTCTCTGTGTGTGTGTGTGTGTGTGTGTTAGATTTTAAACTGAAACTTTATATAAAAAAGCACTCTAGCATTAAAGTGGCTCTTTCCCCTCCGATTGGAGCCGACAAAAAAAATGCTGCTGAATTATTCATGAGGCCTCGTGTGCTTGTGTCAGCGGCTCGTTAATTATTTAAATTAATCTCATTAACGAGGGGCCGGGTTTCAGCCGCATTTAATTAAATGATGAATTGCTTCCCAGATGTCGACGTGCTTGTTAAATAATGTGCTCAGTCTGGACCCGAAGTGTCCTTCAGGACGTCACCCAAAAATTACACACACACACACACACACACACACACACACACACACACACACACACACACACACACACACACACACTTAACCAAGTAAAACTGATTATACAGTAAGTAGGTATGATATGTGCAGACGATTGTTTTTAGGACACACATGCCATTTATCCTAAATGATTTAGATAATTTTTTGGTTTGTTTTAAATGAATTTTTTGCATAAGAAGTTCAAAATTTAAGAAGCAAACGTCTGGCGCCAGGCACGCCTTAGCTGATTGGCTATGCTTGTAGCATGGACAACATTGTGCGTGAAAATTAAATAATCTATATTTTAGTACCGAACCTCCAGACGCGTTCGTTTACGATGTCCATACGCACATATTTCAATTTAAAGCTATTTTTTTTTCATTTTATTAAATGTAATAAATAACCTCCAAATAACCTCCAGTACATTAATATACTGTATATTTTCTATCATATTGGAATGAAGTTCAAATAATAAAAATGTCAGTTACAAATGAACTAGTAATATTAGTAATATTAATATGTAGGGATTGTAAATCATTTTCATAATTTATACATTTGACTATCATTTTACTTAAATTCAAACAATTCATTAAAATCTGTACACATTATTTGAATTTAATTAAATGAAATGATCCAAAAGTCTGTATTTCTTTTATAATAATTTCTACACGAAATGATTAAGTATTATTTACTTTGCCTTATTGTATGCTATAATTCATCTGCATTTAGTTATACTAGTTAAACCTACAGTATAACAACACTAAAGTTGTTGATATTAAAGCTCTTCATGTTACTTGTTCCAGACACATACTGTATTTAGGCAGATTTGTTTAAGAATCGCAATCTTATGCATTTCCACACTGACCTTCTTTTGAGCAGATTATTTGATTTATTATTATTATTATTATTATTATTATTATTATTATTATTATTTACATTAAACATTAAACCCTGATCCACCATAAATGAATCTCACGTCTCATCCATATGAACCCGGCATCTATTTATGGCTGTGACTTGACTGCGATAGTTTTATGAGGAGTTGCTGCTAAATTACATGAAAGCCACAAAGTGCTTACATGACTGGGCTACTTATGGTAGTTCATATTTTAACATACTTTGGATCTACTAATATTTCACAGTACAGCAACAGTATGAGCACAGAGAATGAGACTCATGACTCAAAATGAAGATATACGTATGTGATCATCTAATACGTGACACAGTAATAATCTTATTTTATCTAATTACTTAATCTTATCAGAAATTATAGACAGGTTTGGTTCGATTGAATAGTATTTTACTTGCTAAGATGATTTTTTTGCAGTAAAACACCAAGAACCAGACCGTCACACAGATTCTAGGCGAATGTTGAAACATCCTTCACTTTTTTAGCGAGTGTCTTTTTTAACCTGCTACAGTAAATACCAAAGTTTTTTTTTTATCATTATGTAAATGCTAATTAAAATTTTAAGACAAATAAAATTTTGATTTATTATTTATTTGCAAAATGCTGGTAGACCTGCTGAAAGTCACTATCCTGTATGGGTTTTGCTTTTTTATATCATTTTTTCCCCTTAACATCTTCCTCATGAAGCTTTTGGTCTCTGTTAGCTCTCAAATTGATTGAGGCCTGGAGATGGATTTCTTGACTTTCTTGATACTTGCATTGTGTAAATTAATAAAAATATCCAATGTTTCCAAAATGGATTTGACTGAATAAAGAAAATAATTATACAACAAAATAAAATGGATCACAAAACGTAAAAAAAATTTTCAGAAAAAAAAATTAATAAAAAATTATATTATGGACCTGATGTACAGAAAAGGATGGGTTGCTGTTTCTCGTTCTCCTTAATATTATTTTACTTTCTAATTTTGCCTCTTATTTTCTTATTTTATCAACTATAGCTAGCTGTTGACTAAATCGTTTGTCTGGGGATAGATTTTTGCTATTAAAACAATGTCAAAAAGATGTCAGATGCTTACATAAGGAAATAAATAATATGAAAAAAAATTAAAATATAATCTCAGACTAACTCAAACTTGAAAGTTGCTAAACAAAGAGGGATGCTTTTGGTCTCATTCATTTGTTTGATTTTCATTTTAATCAGTTATTCTCTATTTCTCTTTATTGTTCTTAGGAAGCATTTTGTCTCTTCATAAGGATTATTTGTTAAAAAATTCTAACAGCACACCACAGGATAGTCTTGATCTTCTGTTTTTTTTTTTCTCTCTTTTGGTTTCTCTTTAATTTTCTCCGTAATGCTGTTATACGGTTTTTGTTTCGTACCTTTTCATTACTGAAAACAGCGTATTAAATTGACAATGGAACCGAAACCTAATCTGATGTTTCTGACACTGTATTTATTATAAAGATTATGAATAATGTTGGGGTTCTGATTCAGAGTCAGAGATCTCGTTCTCCTGCAGTCGGAAGAAAAACATGATACTCAGTACAGATGTGTCCAGTGCTTCTGTCCCTCTCTTTCTGTCTCGTTGTTGTTGTTTTTTTCTAGGAAATTGTGTGAATGATGTGTCTCTGAGTTAGTGTGTGCGTGTTTGAGAGAGAGAGAGAGAGAGAGAGAGAGAGAGAGAGAGAGGTGTAATATGAGTCCCCCCTCATTCTCTCAGACTCAAGGCTGCAAAGCTAAAAGTGTTGTTTTCCCCCCTTTTTCTCCTCTCTGTCCTGTACACGTCCCCCTGGGTCACACCACATGCCACTCCAGGTCCCCCCCCCTCTGCCTCTTCATCCTGCCCTTGGTCTCTTTGCCTGTCTGTATTTCTTAGGAGGAAAAAATCTCCGAAGAGCAATAAGCATACAGTATTTATCCAACTAATTCCTATAATGTCTGTAGCACTGCGTCATCTGGTTTATAATCCAGTGAATGCATTTGTTCTAATACTTTATTGTTTCTTATGCAGGGCTTTGTACAGTGGATGCTCTACGTAATCTAACATTAATAATGAATGAGAGAGTTCAAGGCTTAAAATGGTTGATTTTTTCGACTTTTCGATGGTGCAAAATGATCATGATGGTAAACAACCGATAATCTACAGTGTACATTTTTGTCAGCATGAATGACATGTCAAAATTTTATCTGGCAAGTCCATGCAATGATCAACATTACCATGCAAAAAACGGTAGGTAAAATACATAGGGTTCTTACCAAACTATACTGATACACTAAAATAACGTCTTCTTATATGTACTGTATATTGCCTAAACGTTTACTTGTAATGTCTAATGCTGAGCATCAAAGAGCACCAAGATGCACAAAGATGACAAAGCAAAAGAGAAGAAAGGACCATAAAAAAAGGCAAAAATTACGGAATTGAATAATTTTCTAGCTATTTTCATAATTACATTAATATGGAAATCATTCCAGTGTAAACTATATATATAGTATACATACAGTATATAGAGGGTTGATTCAGACACATGATGAAAATATCACAAACATAACGCCAGATTATCCTAAATCGTTTAGTTGAAACTTTTTCAAGTCTATATGTTTTGTGATCATTCATGTAATTTAATTTATTAAGTGTAATTTATTTCCGTTGTCGTCTTTAAAATTCACAGGGTTTGCAGAAAACTCTCTCTCTCTCTCTCTCTCTCTCTCTCTCTCTCTCTATATATATATATATATATATATATATATATATATATATATATATTATAATATCTTGTCTGTTTAATACCCTAATCCATAATACTGATAAAATTCTGTATATTTTCAGACTACAAATGATTATATGAATTTTAAGAAATTTTAAGACGCTACATTTACGGTTTATGCAAAATAGTTCGCTGATATAATAAATAGCTCGTGCATGCTCTGAGGCTTTTTGTTTGCTGATATGAGTCCACGCGTCACATCCATAATGCTGAAGCTTCCTGTAAATAACGTAGGCATCGTGTTTGAACATTATGCACAAGTATACATTATTGTAATTGTTCTGAGCACGGTTAAGGTAGGGTAGTACAATACTTAAATGCATTTTTGGCTGGGTTGCATGAATTATCAGAATGCAGCACTATTATACTGTAAGTAGAGCAGTGAGCTATGTAAAGGGGAGCTATTGTGCAAAAGTCTCTTTTTAGTCATTTTTAGACATTCATGGTGTGCACAAAAAAAATTCCCGCTTTGTCTATATATATATATATATATATATATATATATATATATATATATATATATATATTTTTTTTTTTTTGTATTTGCCAGGGCTTAAACAGGCCAATTAGATTTTCTCCTATCGTGACCTCGTATAAGACTCTACCCCTCCCCGCCTTGTTGCTCAGCTTTGTTGTTCTCTGTAGCTCGGTAGTTGCACAGATGCTGTTTGGAGAAGGAGCGAAATAAAGAGAGATGAAAAATGTATTATCCGGGTGCTGTTTCAGCTGAATCATTAACAGAAACACTTTGTGGGAGCTGTGAGACCTGTGTCAGCTCTGTAAGGAAATAATAACATACTGTACGGGACCTTGAACAAAGGAAAATCAAAGGCAGACTTTTATTTCACATTTTGTAAGGAGTCTCCAGTGTCAGAGCTTTGCAACCAATATTACGCAATTTCTTAGTCATATGACAAACTGCAGGGTTTTTGTCAGGTGGGAGGTAACAGAGAGGCTGGTGAAAGAATGACTGACGCTATAACAGGAATAATAACAGAAATGTCTTTGTCTTGTAGTCGTTCCACAACACTGAATACAACTATAAAAAGTACAGCATGGAATTGGTTAATAAATGATGAACTGTAATTGTTAAATTAAACGAAATTGCTGTGGTGTATGAGAAATGAACACTTCAGGATGTTCTGGACACGCCCAGGTGTTTTGTTCCTTGCTTAATGTTATTTTTAACCGCATGATGCATAAAAAATATGTCCTAGCGGTAATCGATCAAGCAAACTATGACCAGACACATGCGGTAAACAATGTAACAACAATATTCAGTCTTTCTTAATAGGTGTCTTTCAGGTCTTAAAGCCCGACTGTACTGTACATCTCTGACCCTCACAAGATTTGCACAACTCACAACCCGCTGCTCCTGACCCTCCTATTCCTACCCACCACTGTGTGTGTGTGTTATAATTCCTTAATCCCCATGTGGTTCTCGCGTCTCATGCCGCTTGTTATAATCTCCACATATATCGACCCGCTCAGCTAAAAACCCCAAACCCTGTGCTGCAGATTCAGCCTGATTCTACAGGATGTGCAGGACAGACCTGAGTCACGCTGCTCCACAATCAGCCGAGCAAACAAACAAACGCACACAAGGCTGATGCTGTCAGAGAGCCCGACTGCACAACATCACAACTATTAATAGCGAAACATGTACATAAGTCAAACAGCAAGCAACATTTCCACCTGTTACACCACACTGCAGATCTGCCTCACACACACACACACACACACACACACACACACACACACACACACACACACACACATACAGAACGAGTTCAGATTCAGAACACTGAGAGAAAAAGAGAGAGAGAGAGAGAGATGGGGTGTGTCTTTTTGTCTGTCTTGGTGTCTGTGTGTGTGTGTGTGTGTGTGTGTGTGTGTGTGTGTGTGTGTGTGTGTGTGTGTGTGCGCACATGTGGGGCCACTGTTTAAAGACGTGCTGGCCATATGGCTACTGTGCTCAGCCACTCAGTCCTCATCTGCTCAGTATTAAAACCCACTAGTAGCACTCAGTCCTGGGTGGCCTGCATACACATTATACACATCTCTCTCTCTCTCTCTCTCTCTCTCTCTCTCTCTCTCTCTCTCTGTCATCCTGTTCCTTACTGTTATTCAATTCAGTTCAATTCTGTAGTTTTCTGTAGTTCCGTCGCTCTCTGCTTTCTCATCACTTCTCATCATTTCGATTTATACATACAATTTTCCACACATTTCATACTAATTTCCAAAACTGACTTTAATTCTGTACAGCTGCTTTGCGACAATGACCGTTGTTAAAAGTGCTATACTAATATAAAACATTTAATTGAATAATTCAGATCAGTTTAATACACTTCAAGCCAATTCATTTCAGTTTTGAGTTTGGGAGAGTTATACTACTTAAATTACTTCAACTCATTTCAGTTAGTTCAATTCTCTTCCATTCAATTCATTTTAATTGATCCTGATTCAGTTGAATAAATTCAGTTCAGTTCAGTTCAATTCAATTCAATTCAGTTCATATTAATTAGGTTTACTGTAGTGCAATATAGGTGAGTTTATTTAGTTTAATTCAGTCCCCTTTAATGCAATTCAGTTTTTTTCATTCTATTGCAGTTAAGTTCATTTACATTCAGTCTATTTCAGTTAAATTAATTCAGACTAATTCAGGTCAATCAATTAGGTCCAGTTAAATTCAGTCCACTTTAGTCCGTTTATTTCAGTTTCCTTCATTCAGTTCAGTTACATTCAATCTAGTTTATCTAGTATCGTTTATTCAGTCTAATGCAGTTAAGTTTAATCCAGTCCATTTCAGTTTCGTTACATTTAATCTACTTTAGTATCATTTACTCAATCTAGATCAGTTTAATTCAGATCAGTTCATTTAATTTCTGTGCAGTTCAGTTCAATTAATTTTGGTTAAATTCAGTCTAATTTAGATTCAGTCTAAATTGTCGGTTTGGTTCAATTCAATTCAGTTTAGTTCATGTGAATTAAGTTCAGCTCAATTCGGTCCAATTTACTTCATTTTAGTTCAGTTTCAATGTCAGTACTGTACAATGCATTGTAATTTAATTCAGTTAAATTCAGTACAGTATGTACAGTCTAATTAGGTTCCGCTCAAATGTATCTTGTCCACTTCCAAACAATATTTGCCTGTATCTAATCCTACAATATGTTTAATTTATTAATCCATAGGTATTGTTTTATTTTACATGTCTTAAAAGATACATGATCTGTATCCTAAATTATTCCCTTCTCCCTGTTCCTTCCAAACACTGCAGTGCATTATGGGATTGCTGTACTTATTTTTTAGACCCTAGCCTCCAGTATGGCGTTCTGGGATAACAAATGTGTTCAGTATAACGAAGTACTGCAGTGTGCATTCTGATGTTACTACTCAATGGCAAAAACATCCAAAGTAATGCTTTGTGAATGAGAAGATATGTTTTTGGAAATAATCCTGGAAGAGTTCACACGGCAATCCTGGGCTTGGTTTCCCAAAAGCTTAATAAGTTTACGATCATAATTCTACCATCGTGCTGCGGTTTAACCTTTAAACGTTGTGTCGGGATGCTTGTATCCCTGACTAATCTGAAAAGAATAGACTAGAATGGAATAGAACAGAATAGAATAGAATAGAATAGAATAGAATAGAATCTTCTTCCTACTTTTACTAAACATTGACATGCCAACAGTAGAAATACAAACTAATACAAACCAAATGAAGCACTGACTCAGATCACATGTGAGCCGGTCTACAAACTCCAAAAAGAAAGAAATCGAACAGGTGGAAGACATCAGCTGAAACACACTGAACGCTGACTGTACTCTTTGTGCCACATGCAGCAGTAAAAATCAACTCTACACGCCTTGAGGGATCCTGACAATCAGACCACAACAGCGGAAAACTGCCATGTTTCACTTATCCTGAAAAGCTTTTTAAGAAAAACAGACGCGGCTCCCATATGACAGCAATTATATCGAAAGATTAATGAAAACTCGGGTTCATAACATAGACCGCAATGCAAGCTAACCGCCCCTTGTGTGTATGTATGTGTGTGTGTGTGTGTGTGTGTGTGTGTATAGTCCTCCTACCGCCTGCTCGGTCAGCTCCTGTGTATTCTCCATCAGTTGATTACTCCCACTGTGTTAAGCTTTGATCCAGCGACCTGGCAACACAAATACACACACACACATACACACACACAAACCTCTTTATAGTGTGCATATTGTGTTAAACCAGCATATGTTACAGTGTGTATTATACATAATATGAAATACTTCATAACGTATAGTGTATACTTATGAAACACGCTGCTTTACAATATTTTAGAATTATAGTGTTTATTATAGACTACTACAGTATACGCTGTTATATTTTGTGTTATGATAATATATAATACTTTATAATATAGTGTGTACATTGTACAAAATCAGCATATATTACAACGCAGATTACAATATACTGTAGCGTACTGTATAATATTCTACCTTATCGGTGTATTGTTTGTTAAAGCAAAGTGTGCCACAGTCTTCAGCCACCTCTCACATTAAATTATCACTAAATAAAATGAATTGTTGTGGATTAGATTGAAGAAATGAGGACAACTGTTTTTACTGTCACAGGCTGCAATGCGCATAAAGATTTAAAAATTGGTTGTTTATGTAACAGCAGCCTCATTTCCCCTCTCGTCCGCTATAACCACTCAGCATTCAGCATCACCAGTACACTAATCATCATCAGTCATCATCTGCACCTGTTTCTCACTGGTTTATGCCTTAAGTTAGACGATTTTATACTTGAATAATAAACTGTGTGGCTTCAACACCCCAAAGAAAAGTTGACAATAATAATAATAATAATAATAATAATAATAATAATAATGATGATGATGATGAAAAATGAAGAAGAAACATTATTTAAGCAGTAAAAACTACCTGATATAAGAATCTCTTATGATATGATGTATGATAATCTCTTTTTCAAGTTTTTAAATAACTCATTGTGTCTCACATTGTGTCTCACAGCTTGGGAGTTTGATCCTGGGCTCAGGCTCTTGCCTATGTGGAGTTTCACATGTTCTGTGCATGCCCATGTGGGTTTCCTCTGTGATCCCCTCACGAAATACATGAATAGGTGGACTGAAGTGGTTACTAAAAATGAATGAATGAATTAATGAATGAAATCTTACACAGATGGGCCTTTTCTGTGGTCATGCCTTACCATCATAACATTCAATAGTACAATCAATCAATCAATCAATCAATCAATCAATCAATCAATCAATCAATCAATCAATCAATCAATCTCTGTTGTTCCTGTATCTCTTTCTCTCAAGGGTGTCCAATACTACACTTTTATTATAAAACAGAGTGGAGTTCTCAGAGTGCTTATATTTAGTAAAAAAGCATTAAAAGGATGTTTTGCTGATTGCATCATGCTGCTACACACATACCGTCCCAGTGCTAGCAAACCATTGCTATAGTACGCAACAAAATCATTGCAGGACATGCAAAAAAGTCAAAGTGCCAACGTGTTTCATCTCTCTAACTCACACGTAGCACAGCAAATTAAACACTTTATTAATTAAGCAATTCATTAATGAAGGACGCATGATTTAATGTTATGGAATGCTATGACTGGTTCCCACACCAACCTGCCTTTTCAAGACAGAAAAATGCAGCTCGTCATGTAAACGAGGAAACCACAAAATGTAAACGCCTCCGTGCAGAAGACGCTCCGATTGCGGGAACACTTGTATGTTTTTATTTCCCATTTATTATTGCACTTAGATTATGTGCGGCATTCGCGGTAAACATTTCCTTCTGTTCTGCTATGGAGAATTAATCACACCTTCTTAGCATGAAAAAATTTTTTTTAAAAAACTGTAAAATAATAGAGAATTATGGCTTCTAATTTCTGATATTTCATTAAACATTTCATTAAATATTTTTTTAATATACAGGGTTTTTTTTTATTTCAGTTAAGGTGAAAATGCTGCAGTATTCCTTTAAGCAAGCAACCAGAAGGCTGTGAGTTCAAATCCCAGGCTGCCAGAGAGCTACTGTAGAGTTTTTTTTATTATTTTTTTTACAAGATCATTGACCTTGATCAGCTCAGCTTTACACTCAAATGTCTTAACTGCTTCAGACATAATTGTAAGGCAAATTAATAAAATTCATGAGTAAATATTCTATCGATTTCACTATACACATCTACACACTTGTTAATACAGGGCCCAAGATTTAAAACTCCTTTTGTGTAAAAGCTTCGCAGCGTTAAACTGATATTGATTTCATCTCTCTGAATTCTGCTGAGCTTCTTACTCATCTCTCTCTCTTTCTCTCGCATCTAGTGGCTTTTAATGACTTTAATGTCTATCATTTAATCTTTCTGATAAGAGCAGCTAGTGGAGTGTATGTGTGGGTGCTGCAGTAAGTGTATGTGTGTGTGTATATATGTGTATGTGTGGCAGGGTGAAGGGCACATCATTTTAATTTTTCATTTGCACAGAGCCGCTGTGTGCTGAAACTCTAGCCTTTAATGCTCAATGGGGAGGGAGCCGAGCAGCATTGATTTTTACTGTTATCCGTGCCCTTAGAGGCCGTTGTCCTGCCACACACACACACACACACACACTTAACAAAGCTTTTAATTCAGCATTGAATTCACTCGAACCAAACAGGCCCTCAAATTCATCCTCTTTGAAATAACCATAATAAATATGAGGCCGTTCAAGTGAAACTGGGACTTGTAATGAAACAGTTTGACATTTACAGAAGGCCGCAGTAAAAAAAAGAACATTTTAAAACAGACCGTACATCCATGAATAATGATCCCAGCCGAGGTGGCTCGGAGGCCGTTGCAGTTGTTCCATTGAAACGTTCAAGCAAGTAGAATGCCTGATTCTTGAAAATTGTCAGATAACTTGTCGCCAACGTGTCCAAGAGACGTGTCTGTCTGGCTGGGAACTGTACACACAATCACGAACACCACTTGCACATTACAGGAACTGGTCTGGGTGTTACTGCCACATCCACCATACATTCTTGACCTAGCTCAAAGCATTTTCCACATATTTGGGCCATTAAAGGAGTTCCTGGGAGGCCAGCATTTCTGACAAGAAGCAGGCAGTCCGATCATGGCTCCGGCATACTGAGAAAACTCACTACTTTGATGGCACTAGTGAAACACTGGGATAAGTGTGTAAGTGTAGCCGGGGATTATATAGAAAAATAAAGGGAGTTTTTAACTCTCATAACTGCATTCTGTTATTCTGCACAACCAAAAGTCTCGGATTGACTTGAACGCCCCTCGTACATTTCTCCTATATACCCCTTATGTTTATATCAATACGAGGAAGATAATTATAACTGAGCAGCACCTGCGTGTTTAAAAGTGGATGGCAGCACACTTTATTGCTGCTGCATTCAGAGTCGTGTGCCATTCTCCGCGCGCTTCACCGCCGCAGCAGGATGACCAGCCAAATACACTAAAGGCTTTGCCTTTTCCTGCCTTTAAATCATTAACCACTAAAGCACTTATTTTTAAAGTAGCGAGAACAAAATGAAATGTAGCATATGTCAAGCTAATCTATGTGCTAATCAATAGTTTAATATCTGTAATAAGAAAGAGTTACAAAGTTTAGTAAAGTGAATTCATTTTCTGTTTTCACACACATAGAGAAAGAGAGCTAGCATAATAGTTAGCTCTGTCATTTAACACTTTCATTCATAAAATGGTCTCTGTTAGAGTTTACAACATGAAAGCTAGCATAAGTGTTAGCTACATCATTATCCATTTTATTCATTATGTTGTGATTCATGGTATAACTTGAACAATATAGTTATGTTTGCTGAAAAACAACGACAGCGACAGAAAAACAAACTGTGTGTGTGTGTGTGTGTGTGTGTGTGTGTGTGTGAGCGAGAGAGAGAGAGACAGGGAGAGACTGGTGTTAGACGACGTTAGCATGTGCTAAGTTCATTCCCAAGATTAAATATGGAGGCATCGATGACCTAACGAAAGCGTTCTTAAAAATAAACCTGTCAGAAATCGTCCTTTTGAGCAATGCCAGAGGAGAACAGAGGTGTTCTTTTGGTGAAGAACCTTTTTTTCTGTCTGTGCATCAATTAAATTAATAATAATTTCCCCATTCTGTAGGTTGAAAAACCACCTGCTGAAAAATTCTTTAATTAAAGTGTATGAAAGCGGAGCGTTGAACTAAACTTTTGTGGTTAGCATTAGAATAACGACCTGGGTGGTAAGTTAAGTTAGATTAAGTTAAGTTAAGCAACATGTTTGCAGGCTAAATATTTATTAAGGTTTTATGCCAGGCCATATGCATTGCATATGATGTAACTTGAAGACAGTGAGATCATACTTGTTCACACTGCCAAAATAAAACACGTCAGGACACTTCTGTTTGAGAAAATGGATGTATATCTGTATACTTATCATATCAACATGTCATAAGTTATGTTAAATGCTGTGGAACATCAAAGAGACAAGTTAGTTCATATTCTCACTTAAACAGTCAGTCCTTCAGCAGCTTCTTCCTCTTTCTCTTTCATTAACTTGCCATATTATTGAGAAAACTGAAAACACTACCATCTCTGTCCTAAAGACTTCCCCAACAAACAAATATTACTGTTACAAAGCAATGACACTGGGGACGGATAAATAACCACCTGCATACAGAAAAAATGAATAAATAACAACACATATTCAGTTGTGTATTTAATTGTGTATGATTATTATGGTTATAATGAGGTTAGACGTAGTAACGTGTAAGGTTAGAAACAATAATGCATACTGTACAAACCTGGAACTGGAATTACAGCCAACGCTGTCATAGAACTGCTGAACACTTTCTGCCGAATCAGATTCAACAGCGTTGTGGTGTAAACTAAGTGTGTGTGTGTGTTAGTGTGTGTGTGTGTGTGTGTGTGTGTGTGTGTGTGTGTGTGTGTATTTTAGATAATGCTCCAGAATTTCAGATTTCAGCATTCCTGCATATTAAGCCTTGATATATTAACATTCTGTGATCTGATGATTTTTGTGTTTTACTGTACAAGAATCAATTTTGACATTTTACAAATGTATGTGATTTGCTTAGATAAGTATATAGAATTTGTGTTAATTTATCAAGGCAATGCATCTTATATAGGTTTGGGGTTTATCATTAAAGTCCATTTTTGCAATAAAAAGAAAGCATATCTCATAGAAATAACAATAAAATTTTTAACTTTATTTTTTTTAGACCGTGAACAGTCGTATAGGCATTTCACCGAATATCACACTGTGTGTGGTCGTGTATGTGACAAATAAAATTTGAATTTGAATTTAATAATAATATAACATGTAAATGTACATAGGTGCCTTGAGAAGAGCTGAAAGGTGTTTGATCAGAATTTAAGATGATGCCCTTATGTCGAAATCACTTGTACACCATTCAGACTTTAAGGTCAGGCTTTAACTGTAAAACACATACATTTTTAGATAAAATGTAGATTTTAATCTGAGATATGCTTTCTGATCCTCAAGGTTAGGATTAATTGTGTGGTCAAGTAGTGTATGATACCAAGTGCGGCCTCTACCGCCTCCTCCTCATTCTGTGCGTCTGTGTGTGCGTGCGTGCGTGCGTGTGTGTGTGTGTGTGAGAGTAATCTAATCCGCGGGTCTTCGTCTCCGTTATCGGGTCATTAAAGGCAGAGTCGCTACCGAGAGCGCGCGCGAGAAAGCGGCCCGCGGCCAACAGCGCGCGCCACTGCCGGGGCACCGCGGGCGGGTTCGGTGTCGGGGTGATATTTCTCCGCCGTTTGCTTCGTATCAAATACAAAAACACACACGGCACGTGGGAAAAACGGACGTGACGAGTGGCGACTGGAAGAGGACTCTCACACAACAACAACAACAACAACAACAACAACAATAATAATAATAATAATAATAATAATAATAATAATAATGCATTTGTACAATTGTAACAGTCTGTTATGTCATATGACTTGATACAAATTGTGATATGATTGTAATATGTAACATTATTGTCCCCAAACCCTCTTTAGTGGGAATCTTGAATGATTGCGAGTCCATTACTATTTATTGCTATTATATTAATAATTGGCCTATTCATCCAAACACGCTCAAGATAATGATTTGGTTAAATTGTGACTTATTGCATGGAGAAACGTGAATTATTCCAATATGTTCAGTTACAGCAATAACGCGTCTTGCGTTTTTCATCTTTTATGTGTCCTAATTATGAATAACAACAATAACAACAACAACAACAACAAAAAAAAAACATGAGATATTTTCTCTCAACATGGAGAGATAGTGTAAATGTAATTACATTACATTACTCTACACTAGAATTAGAGTGAGCACTGTAGAGCACCTGAATGTGCCCAAGTGTAAAGAGAAGATCTAGTGCATCTAGTGAATATTCTGGCCTACTGGCTACAGTTGTGGAGTGAGGACACACACACACACACACACACACACACACACACACACAATAAAGCAGGTTGAGTTTAGAAAAGCATTAGACTTGTTCTAGGGGAAAAGCAGAACTGTCACAGGTTGTTTTTTTAAAATTATTTTTATAAAGTGTTTCCTCCAAATCTGGATCATTTCAACAAACTGCACCAAGGAGTGGTGTATATATATATACTGCTGTGTACTTTACGCTATTGTTGTGTACATTGCAATTATTACTGACTACTTTATTCATAGCTGATGACTATAAATTTAATGAATGTCTTCAACCATGAAGATGTTTCGCAAAGGATAGATAGATAGATAGATAGATAGATAGATAGATAGATAGATAGATAATCAAAAGGGGAGAAAATGTAATATTTTCTTCACAAAAATGTAAAGTAAAAAAAAAAAGCAAAATAATAAAATACAATAATATAAATAAAAGCACACTCTGGTGCACTTACTCTGCGGAGTGGTTGAGGTCAGACGGAGATCTCCGAAACGGTCCAGACGCTGCGTCTCGGTCCACTCCGTTCACATGCTCGCCCAAAACTATTCACGCGCTCGAGCGTCAGCGCGGATCCTCCTGCACAATAACTTCACCACACCGCAAACTCACTCTAACAACCGCACGCTAACTACTCAAACGCACACGCACAAACGCAAACGCATAGGACCTACGCATACGCGTTTTTTTTCCCCTCCTTTTTTTTTTTTTTTTTGGTGTTTGTTTGTTTTCTGCTGTTTATGTCTGTGGAGTTAGCTCGGGCGCGCTCGCGCTCCACTTCATTATTAAATCTACAGAGCTCTCCGCGCAGGAACGCAGCCCCAGCCGCCTCGCGACGCGCATGCGCCCAGCTGCTGCGCGCCGAGGAACAGCTGGCTCGCTGCCAAGCCAGACCGGAGAGGGGAATAGGGCCGGGGGATGCCAGCACCATGCACACGCGTATTAATAGTACGTTTGGCCCGAGTGATCCACTGAGCCTTATTTACCCCGCAAACCAAACCGGGAGGAGTTTAGGCTTCTTAGCCTAAACCCCAGGTTAATCCATCAGCTCTATGAGGAAGCTCGGATTTTGGAAAGGAGTGCTCAGCCTTCCAATACACACCCGGTGTGTGTGTGTGTGTGTGTGAATATGCATACAACAAACAAGAATGCATGTTCAGACAATTTTTTTTTTTTTTTTTTGCAACACACACCATGGTGGTTTAGTGGTTAGCACTGTCACCTGGCACCTTCAGGGTCTGGGTTCGATTCTCACCTTTGTTCTGTGTGCATGGAGTTTGCATGTTCTACCCGTGCTTGGTGGCTTTCCTCCGGGTGCTCTTGTTTCCTCCCATAGTCCAAAGACACACTGACTGCTGTTCCCAAGTTGCCTGTAGTGTGAGTGAGTGTTTGTGTGTGTGTGTGTGTGTGTCCTGCAATGAATTGACACCCCATTCAGCGTGTACCCCGCCTTGTGCCAAACCTGCAATGGCATTGTATCCAAATACATATACTTCAATATGAAGTTGGTTTCTCTTTTGCAGCTATAACAGCTTCCCATCTTCTTGGAAGGCCGTCCACAAGATTTTGGCGAGTTTCTGGGGGAATTCGTGTCCGTCTGAATAGCATTTATGAGGTCAGGCACTGTTGTTGGACGAGAAGGCCTGGCTCGCAATTTCCTTTCCAGTTCATCCAAAAGGTGCTCGATGGGGTTGATGTCAGGGCTCTGTGTTAGGGCCGGTCAAGTTTTTCTACACAAACTCATCAAACCATGTCTTTACCACTTTATAAGCACTTTACTTCATATCATACTGTGTATGACCGTGTATGTGATGAATACAATTTTAATTTGACGGTCATGTTGGAATAGACAAGCACCTTCCCCAAACTGTTGACAGAAAGTTCTGAGCAGAGCATTGTCCAAGATGTCTTGGTATGCTGAAGCATTAATTTTGCTCTTCACTGGGAATAAGGGGCCTGATTGAAATTCAATACTAAACAGGTTTGGCCAAATACGTTTGTCCATGTAGTGTTAGTTTTGGTGGCACAGTGTCTCAGTGGTTAGCACTATCACCTTGCACCACCAGTGTTTTCGTCTGTGTGTGGAGTTTGCATTTTCCTCCGCATACTCCTCTTGCCTCCCACTGCTCAGTTGTCGGCTGATAGTCGTTTTCGAATTGCTTGTGTTGGGTGTGTTTGCGCACCCATCCAGGATGTCCCCTGCTGTGTGCCCTGAGCTTCCTGGGATCGGCCTCGGGCCCCTTGTAACCCTACACAGGATAAGCAGTATGCAAAATAAATAAACAAAGCAACTGATGAAGTATTTTCTGGTGTAGGTGACAGGATGAAGCTGTATGCACTAAGCATTAAGATCTGTGTTTAAAATGTACATTATTGTCATTTGTTCATATTAAATTAAATAACATTGAATTACATAATTAAATTTAAATAGATGATGTACGGTAGATGAAATTAAAGAAAGTGAACCATTTCTTTATTGCAACAAGCAACAAAGTGTCTAAAGATACAATAAAATTTTTAAAATTTTTTATGTAACAACTTTCAGCAGCAACCTCGTTTCCCCTCTCGTCTGTTCCAACCACTCAGCGTTCAGCATCACCAGTATACTAATCACCGGCCTGATCATCTGTCATCATCTGCATCTGTTTCTCACCGGTTCATGCCTTAAGTTAGATGGTTTTATGCTTGGGTCTTCATAACGGCTCTAATCTGAGGTGTTGGTTGTTATTTGGAGATTTCTGAGGCTGGAAACTCTAAATGAACTTCTCCCCTGCAGCAGAGGTAACGTTTTGGTCTTGCTTTCCTCCAATGGTCTTCATGAGAGCCAGTTTCATCATGGTGCTTGATGGGTTTTTGCAAATGTACTTGACACAATACTGTTCTTGCGAGAACTATTCCAGAACGGCTAACCTTCATGTCTTAAAACAACAACTGGCTGATGTTGTTTTTTTGCTTAATTTCCTAATGCCATATGTCTTATTTCATAATTTTGAAATCTCGAATATTGTTCTAGAAAATGAATCCCTATACAAAAACCATTGAATTAGAAGTAGTGTGTATCCAAACCTTTGACTGGTATTGTATATATAAAATGTCAGTGGTATGATTTTTTTTTTCTGCATCAGGAAAAAATCAACTAATGTAAATATTAATTAAGTTACAGGTGATTAATGTAAGAAGAAGAAACAATGTAATAATTCAAATAACCCTGATAGTATTTCACTAAAAAGTTTCATTTCATTTTACCTTGGAAAAAACAGTCTTAAAGGCTGAAGCTGATTAGAAAAGCTTGAATACGCACGCAGTACGAATAATATTAGTAATTAATATTAAAATTAGTATTATATTGTTATAGTAATGTGTTATCTAATTAGGCAAACATAAACACACATTTCTTGTCCAGGAAAACAAAATGACTTAAAGTGATTTATAAAATAATTGCAATTCTTTTAACAAATAAAACCTGTCATGCTTTTTAAAATAATAATAATAATTAATAAATAAATAAATAAATAAATAAATAAAATTATCCGCTGCTCTTTGTTCATTTGTGTATTCGCAGCAGAAACCCAGGATGAAGTTGCTGAGCGTGAACATGCTGACCCAGGGCTAGCTCACACACGCTTTTACATTCTGGCTATTATTAGCAAACTTCAGGCCATGTGTCTTATCACGGCATCTGAACAGGAAGTGTACATACACATTGGGATCAACCCGATATAGATTTGCACATTGGCCAGTTTCCACCCAGCTCCGAGGCGTCGCTGGTCAATACGCAAAATGACACGGATTCGATTTTCTTTGAAAATTATGACGAACAGATTGATTAAAGCTCTCTAATGGGCTCTGACGAGCGAAGAATGTGAAGTCGGAGGTAACGCCAAGGAATGATTCGTGTTAGACAGTGACATCACCTTAGGTCTGATCAACGTAAATGACTCATGGGCTATATGAGTATGGAGGGGTGCCCAGAACACACACACACACACACACACACACACACACACACACACTGACTGAAGCTCTGTTGTTTTTCTTCGTCAATTGACTGTCATTTAGACCACTGAGAAAAAGAGCGAGACAGAGAGAAGTATGTTCATGTTCATGTTCATCCAACATGCTTTGGTATGAAATATATACCAGACACCAGTAACCATTAGAAAGAAAGAGAGAGTAAGTGAGTAGGAGGAGAAAGAGAGAGAGAGAGACTGTGAGAGACAGAGAGAGCAAGGACGATAGAGAGAGAGAGAGAGAGAGAGAGAAACTTATCCTCCTCTTTGTTCGGACCACAACGTGTGATGATTGACGCACTGTTCCTTAAGGATATGAAAACTCCACGCTGTTATATGTATTGCAATAGCAGGAGGTAGCGTTGATCCCGAACTACTCCACAGTATGCTCCATGAAAACTTGGCACCATCCCTTACTCATATACATAAAAAAAACCCAATCCCTCGCTTCCATAATTAAATATAAACTCATACCTCATACACACGTCTTATCAATTCATCTGAATACCGAAAAAAAAAAAAAAAGTAGAGGCAGTGCAATTACTGGATGGAAGCCTGAGTATTTATTTTTGACAGCTGTTGCTTGGAGGATGAAAAGGTGCGTAGATGAGCGCAAGTGGTCACTGGGGTGGGGCAGGGTGTTGGCGGTGGTAGTGCTGGTGCTGCTGGTGGTGGTGGTGGTGGGGTTGGGGGGTTTGGGGGGTTGTTCAGCCGGAGAGAGTCTTATTTATAGACGCAGGCGCTGCGCTCGCTGTGCTGACGCTGTAGAAGCACGAGATGCCACCAGAAGTGTCTGTCAAACAAATTAAAAATACTCCGAGTGGTGGCGTAAGCGGGGCCTGCATCTGGCACCGTCCGAGACGCCCTACCCCCCGCTCCGCTGATAGTGCACTCCCCTGCACATTTACAACTTTGCGCAATAAAGCCTGAGATGGAAAGAGACGGACGCTGGTAAGCACTCTAGATTTAGAAAATGTCACAGGCGCCGATGTTTAGGCTAGATTTCAAGAAATATGCAGGACACACGTGACGTTTCACAAAAACTCCCATGATCCATTGGCGACGTTCCTAAATCTTTTCTACAGAACAGCGTTGATTTCCTTCTAGGTTACTGAATGTTTGATGCTTTTGTGGAGTTTAAGGGGTTAAGATTCATTTCTAAAATACATTTCAACTAGAAAAAAAAAATTCTAGTATTAAAGAAGAAAAACTAAAAAATTTTGATCTTATGAATGTAACCAAAAAAAAAAAAAAAAAAAAAAGACTATTTACTTGAACAGTACTCATGGCATGTCATACATTTTATCCTTTTGTAGTTAGAATTGTGGAACATCCATGAAACAAGTTAGTTCCTGCTATCAATTATGTCATAGCAGATATAAACAGTCCTTCCATGACCAGCCTCTCATGCAGCTCATCATGTTACCAAGAAACCGCAACGTCCTCGTGTCTGAAAATGTAAGAGGCTCCTTTAAAGTTCTTAATAAAGAAAACCCCGGCATATCAGCAAGAATGATTTTTTGTTGTATAAAATCCATTTGTTCGTTTATATTATTAATATTAATTTGCCATATATTTGCCAAGTCTAATCTGTTACTATAAAAATTATAATTAGTGTATTATTTTATGTTTATTATTATATGAGTGTATTATTATTATTATTATTATTATTATTAATATTATTATTATTATTATTATTATTATCATATACCTATGTTTTGCGGCGACACGGTGGTGTAGCGGTTAGCACTGTCGCCTTGCGCCTCCAGGGTCCGGGTTCGGTTCCCAGCCAGGCTCGATTCCCGTCTCTGCGTGCATGGAGTTTGTGCAGTATGTTCTCCTCATGCTTGGTGGGTTTCCTCCGGGTACTCCGGTTTCCTCCCACAGTCCAAACACATGTAGGTTAGGTTAACTGGCGTTTCCAAATTGGCCTGAGTGTGTGAGTGTGTATATGTGCGATGGATTGGCAGGGTGTCCAGGGTGTACCCCGCCTTGTGCCCTAAGTAATTATCCAGAGAACATTTAAGCAATCTAGGTTCTACATTTTTAGCATGCATTTGTTTTACATACAAGCTTGTGCATTAGATACGTTATTAAAATTTAATTATTATAGGAAGCTTGAATCTAGGACCCTGAAGGATTCTTCAGTTGGTCATTCTCCTGGAAGATTTAAAGGTGGCCAAAAGTATGAACACAACATAATTATGCCATGTGTTGTAGTTAATCTGGCAGAGTGAAATTTGAAGAATTAAAAGGACTTCGTAGTAAATACTGATTGTTGTATAGCAATTGAATTATTGTTTTTATTCTTTCAAATTCTTCTCATTATCTTAATTTTCATTATTTGAAAACATTGGGAATGTCAGAAGGCTTAAGGGTGGCTTAGTGATTAGCGCTGTCGCCTTGCACCTCCAGGGCCCGGGTTCAATTCCCAGAGTCTGTGTGCATGGAGTTTGCATGTTCTCCTCATGCTTGGTGGGTTTTCTCAGGATACTCTGGTTTCCTCCCACAATCCAAAGACAAGCAGATCAGGATAATTGACGTTATTTGTAATTGGCCAACGCGTCCAGGGTGCACCCCGCTTTGTGCCCTACGTTTCCTAGGATAGGCTCCAGACCCCCTGTAGACAGACAAAGCGACATACATGATGTGTGAGTGAGTGAGAAAGATTGTCATTAAAACATTGAATCTCACTTTTGTCTTAATACAGTATGTTTGACCACCAGTGTAGAACCTTACAACCGAGGGTTCACCTTACAGACAAAGTGCCAAGTAGAAAAAAAGAGCCCTTAAATAGTTTCAAGGGTCTCCTCGAAAGGCTAAAAAACAAACAAAAAAACACATAATATAAAACGCACACACCTATACAGTGTATGAAGCTGCACAATTCGATCCTCTGAAGCACCTCTGGCCTCCACTAATGCTCCATTTATCCAGAGAGGATATTTTTATGAAATTGCAATATTCCATTAATCAAATGTTCACACACACACACAAACACACACACATAGCCTAGGCGGTCACCCAGTAGGATGTGTGTTTGGCAGATCGGGGAGGTGTTTGTTGTAGGGGATTGGTCAGCGGCCCAGGAGAGCCTCTCTCTGCTGGGGTTAATGAACTCGTCTGAGCAGCGGGAGCTCTGATCGCTCCAGCAGCCGGCCGCCCCTGGAACAAAGGAAATATTTAACAGCTCATAAATCCTGCTAATATCCCACTGAGAGGCAAGAGAGGCTTACACTCGCACAGATATCTCAAACAGAGTGTCGGCAGCGGCGGAAAGCACGGCTGGGGGTGTGTACATGTGCGTGTACGTTTTTACATGGTGTATGGAACCTTCAGTGAAAGCACCTACAGCTCAGTAGATTAGCGCAGGGGCTCGTGTACTGTCAGACGTGTAAATGTGTGTGTGTATCTGTGATGAAGATGTCAATAACAACAAACAAACAAAAACATAACAATATATCATCATTTTATTGTTTTTGATACATTTTTCATTTTGCACATGCAGCCATTTGTGTTACTGATGTTTAACGTAATTGTTAAGCTGAGCTTATCGAGTATCGCAGCGACATGACTAATCCCACCTCTCAATAATATACTCACTCAAACAGCACTTTATATTACATTTGTGCTGCTCTGACAGCGATGGGTGTAGAAACAGCAAAAATATATATGCTCATTGTCCATGTGACGAGTAATACTGTACCTGCACCGGGATAATTGCTCACTAATTCAAACCTTAAATCTGGCACTCACGTGGCAGCAATACACATCAGTAGAAAATGATGCAGAAGCAGAAGCAGGTCACATCAAACTTGCAAAGAAATTGACTCTAAAAGACTTAACTAATGCATGGTGGTGGTAGCATTTTTAGTCATTTGCATTAATTAGCATTAATATTTTTAAGAAATATATATAATATGTACATACACTATATACTACTGTATATATATATACCGTATAGGCGTCAGCATAGTGCAATATAGAGAGACATACTGTATCCTTTTTTCAGCATAACCTAGGCAATATGATAACATAAATAAATAAATTTGTTCATTTTAACAAACTATACAAAACTTGCTTGAGCAAAACATTTAAAAATGTGTCACTTAGGCAAAGAAATAGCACAGATACATATGATCATCTGATTTTATGGTTGCTTCCGTTACCAATAATAATAATAATAATAATAACATATTTGCGGTTTTGACATTTAGCCAGAAAACATTTTTTTCTTTTTACATAACAATCAGTGCTTTTATGCAACACTCAGTGGATACTTGTATAATAAATAACATACATGCATCCAGCAGGTTTGACCAAAAGCTTAGGAAACATCTTTATAAACATACTGTATATAGGCAGATGTGTATATTCGCACCCAGGGCTGACGTAAAGGTGTGAGGAGTGAGTCAGGATGATTCCAAGGGGGCCCTTGAAATGCTACGGCCTCATCGCTACTGAACAGCTGTCTCTGCATATGATTCATCATTTTATTGACACGATGCTGAGTCGAAAATTATCCGCACTCTGCTGTAGAATTTATTTTAATTAAAAAAAAAAAGGACAAATACATGACATAACAGCGACCTCTTTGCTTTTCAGTACAATTTGTCCATCTGTCAACAAGCTTTCAAATTCCCTCATCGAAATAAAAACGTTTTAGGCCGAGCTGCGCGGCAGGAATGCGCCGCCGTCTTTACCTCTTCATCCGAAGTGAATCTTCATCCTTGTCGGGCTGCTTTCAGGTGACCATACAGGTGAAACTCTGATGGAACGAGAGTTTTAGCAGTCCTCTGGGTTTAATTCGAGGTTTAGGCTTCGGCTCTTCAATAAGCGTCGCACTGTAACGAGCACTGTTGATTATTAAACTCTTTTCCTGATAATGTTTAATTCTGGCCCTGAAAATTTTGGCCCCCAAAAAAGTAAGCACCAGTTTTCTAGGTTGACTTTGGAACTACTTCTTTTGTACAAATCACATGGGCCATCCATTTTTGCTGACACAGCAGTTAGAAACAAACGAATGTAACACGTTCACACCTGCACAGCAGAAGGTTTAATATAAGCAGAATGCGGATAATTTTTGACTCCACTTGATTAAATCATTTTGCCTTTAATTATCTGTATTACATGTAGACAGAGTAAAAAATAAAGCCTGTATGTGACTGTAAATGATTTGCCTTCATATTAATAACTTATATATATATATATATATATATATATATATATATATATATATATATATATATATATATAAAACAATAGTGCAAAACAAAAGTGATTACATCACGGGGTAGAAGATGCAGGGTGTAGCGGTCAGACCTCAGACACAAACCATTACCGTGTCTGTCACTGTATGGCCATGTGAGCACACACACACACACACACACACACACACACACACACACACACACACACACACACACATTCACACACACGCGTAATTCTATCTTTGCAGGATGTTTCCATTGACTTGTGTGTTAGTGTAGATAATTCATGGCATGCCAACACCTACCCTTAACCCAAAAAAACATTTATTTCTGCGTACAGTTTTAACAGAAGAACAATTTCCCTCATACGGACCAAGTGACAAAACCTCTGTTATGATTATTAAAGAGATAAAAAAAAAAAAAAAAAACGACAAACACACACACACCACTCGCACCTGTGCAAGTCGTATGTAAGAAAGAGGCTGTTACAAATATTCTTTCTGAGGTCAAAGGTCAAATCGTTCCCAATTTTACTGCAAATATTCGGACCTTAATATAAACGTTTGAAGCCTGGGTGTATCATTAGACCAGTCATATGATGAAGAAGACAGAAGGTTTCATGTGTGTGTGTGTGTGTGTGTGTGTGTGTGTGTGTGTGTGTGTGTGTGTGTGTGTGTGTGTGTGTGAGTGTGTGTCCTGTCCGCCACCATTGTTATTTCATTAGGGTGTAGGATTACTTCCATTAACTCAGCATGTCGGCTGGACCTAAAGAACCCCCCCCCCCCCCCCC
>JAAGKR010005991.1:0-45381 GCA_011419295.1 Clarias macrocephalus
GACTACCGTCGTCGGGTATCCTCCACCCCAGGACCGTCGAGAGTCGGTCCTGGACAGGGGGGTACTGTCATGCACACTCGTAACACGACCGGCACTAGGACCTGGAAGTAATACGGTCGCATTTCAGGAAGCATAAAAGGAAACAAGATGGCGCCTCACATTGCTCAGTCATTGAGTCTACCCATGCTGTCTCAGATGCTATCGCTTCCATTTCGTGAGTACTCACCATCTTGGGTTATCTTCTTGATTGAGTGTGTGTTGTTAGAACGCGGGTTTAATTGTGTAAACTCTTGCTCTCTACGTGAGAGAGTTCTAATAATAAATCGCGTGGTTATCCTGCCTGTTCGCGCTACTTCCGCGTTTGGGTTTACCATCCACGCTACACGGGCTAACTGCTAGTCTTCTGATCATTCTCCGGTTGCTTCGTGACAGTATCAAGGTGGCACCCACTAACATCAGCAAACTAGATTCTTCTTTAGTGATGCTTTTTAGGCTTGTACTGTACTGATTTTTTAATTGTTCTTTGTTTTCTTTGTTCTTCTGTGGTTTTGCCCTACAGTCTCCTCATCAGGAGGTGAAATTCATACGTAATTGGGTTAAAATCACCTTGTAGACATGACCACTCTCCTCTCTTTCCGACCCAAATTTTTCTAATTTTTCTCCTGAAGTCCTTGGAAGTTTAGGTGTTTATATTGCTGCACAATAAATTTCTAACAAAATCTGTAATGGGCCCATTGTGCAACCCGCTGGAAGCAATGTTGTGAGACTGGGTTGTTTCAGTTGGTCGGGTCTAGACTCAGCAATGTGACAAGTCAATTGTTTCCCAGAATGCATTAAATGACCAGGTTATCACATCAATAGATTTCTTTCTTTTATGATGGCACTGGCCAAGATCCAAGAGGATGATGAATAATTTTTATACATAAATTACCCACCACACTGCACACCCAAATTGAAGCGAAAGGCAGTTGAAAGAAATCTGTGTGTGTCATGTTTTCGCCAGGCAGTATAGAGAGAGAGAGAGAGAGAGAGAGAGAGAGAGAAATAATTACTAGGGTTTGCCCCCAACCTCCTACCCCCACTAACCACTGGATCAGTATAAATGTCACAAACATGTTACAAACATGCTTTTTTCTGATCCCAAACCCAAACACACAAGAAGTTAATAACTGTTTAATGAGCTATTATTTTTACAGACATGCAGAGTGCAGGAGCAAATGGTAATGCAACCAGTAATTTATCATCTGATCTTACAAGGCATTTGTTTGAGAAGTTTTTGTTATTGCAGATCCTGGTTGTAATTTTTTTCTATGTAAACTGTTTAATGATATTGACAATTATGAAAAAAGAGGCATTTAGAAATGAAACTCGATATATTTTGTTTGCACAAACCCTATTTGTTGACACTGCTTTTATATTACAAGCTAACATGTTTGTTGTTGATAATACTTTCCAGTATCCTGTGAACATATTCATCTGTAGTCTTTTTTTACTAATTCAAAATTTTTTGACCTGCTGTACACCATTGACTTTGGTGGCAATGTGTCTGGAACGCTATGTGGCTATATGCATGCCTTTGAGACATGCCGAAATTTCCACCCGTAGGACCAGGTTATATGGTCTTTTTATCATATGGAGTATAAGTTCTATTATTCCAGCATTTGTTTTCATAGGCTATTGGGCAGCAGCCCCACCTGCTGCTCTGTTCTCCTCCGCTGTGTGTAGTGCAGAGACAATGATAACTAAAGATTGGCAGGGGCATGGCCGTGCTGTAATGTATGTTTTCCTTTTTCTTTTTATGGTGATTATTACTGTTTTTACCTACATCAAGATAATGATTGCAGCCAGAGCTGCTTCCTCTGAGAAAAAGAAATCAACCAGTAAGAGTCTCAGAACTGTGCTGCTTCATGGTGTTCAGCTGTTTTTGTGCATGATGCAATTATTCAACCCATACATAGAAATGGCATATTGGAAGGTTGAAGAATTAACTTTTAGGAATGTAAGATATTCCAATTTTATTGTTTTCTTGTTTGCACCACGCAGCCTTAGTCCATTGGTTTATGGTGTTCGCGATGAAAAATTCTGTATTGTTTTAAGGCATTATGCTTTGTTTGGTACTGAATGCCTTTTCTCAGCAGTGTTTGAAAAGAAAATAATAAAAATAAGACCAGTCCACACGGAGCATTAGACATAACATCAATGAGCCCTGTGAATAGTTTTTTTCTAAAGCTGTCTTCTGGTATTGTTTTGATTAACCTTTTGATGCCTTCATCTTCACACTGAATGGATGCAACAACTAATGCAACACCTTACTTGTGTACCTTGCTTTTTTAACATTGCTTATTTTTTTCACTTAGCATGGAACAATGTAATTATTATTTGATTTTACACTTTAAAAATGTCACTGTAAATATAGCTGGGTAAGCAATTTGTTACAGTCCGAGTTATCATTACCTGCAGTCAGTCAATTACAAAATACAAAATTGAGTTTTTAAATGTTGACTTCCTTTAAAACTCCCCGGGGTCTGAGGGTGTTTTGGGACCCTGGAGTTTTGACATGCCCTGACATTTGTGCAGGTGCAGGTATTATTTGTGATTATACAGGTACAGTGGAACCTTGGAATGCGAGTAACGAGTGGTTTACGAGTGTTCCGCAAACCGAGCAAATTGGAAACCGAGCAAGTATTAGTTTACGAGCGCCGAGTGTCATGTATCACGTATGTGACTCTTATTTTGAGACCGAGCATCACTCTTCCGCTGCGGAATTCTTTCAGTGTCTCTTATGTGTGTGCGTGCAACTAATTTGACACAGACACACACACACACACACAAATACCCTGACACACGCACAGATGCTCTCTTGCCTTTTCACCCCGTCCCCAGCTTCACAAACACACAGAAACTCTGTTCTGTCACGATTTTTTTCAAAGGTAAGGTGCTGGTTCATTAGTTTTTTTTGTTTTTTTTACTTTACCGCAGTGATTCCCTTAGTATGCTCACACCAGTGTCAAGAGATTTCTTTTTTTCCTGTTAAAACGGTGTTTCCGTTGTGTGTGTGTGTGTGTGTTTGTTGTGCAGCTTAAAAAGTGATTCCCTTAGTATGCGCTCACGCCAATCTCAGGGAGATTTTTCCTTTTTCCCGTTAAAACGGTGTTTCCTCTGTGTTTGTGTTTGTTGTGAAACTTAAAAAGTATACACACACACACGGCGCCTGCGCGTACAAACGGAAACACTTATCTGTTGGGATTTATTTGTACTTTTTTAAAAGGTAAAGTGCAGATTCATTTGTTTTATTTTCATTTTATAGATTATATTAATTATTTTTATGTATTTAATTTTTGGGGCTGTGGAACGAATAATTTGAGTTTTCATTATTTCTTATGGGAAAATGATGATTTGCTTTACGAGTGTTTTGGAACACGAGCCCACTTCTGGAACGAATTATGCTTGTAATCTAAGGGTTTTTTTTTTTTTTGGCATTTGGTTTTTGATTGCTGAAAGAAAAAAAGACCATGAAAACATTTGAAACATTTGTCAACAAGACTTTTGTACTAGATCTGGATTTTTAGACCTACAGTAGATAGTGTAGCCTAGAGTTTTTTCTTTAAAATTATTTCAAATTCATCCTGCTCACTCATTCACAGAAAACAAAATATTGATTAAAATATTCTAAGACACATTTTATTTAGAAAGGCTATATGCAAGAAAGCAGAAATGATCAGGAATAATGCTGCAAATCACACGGGGGGGGGGGGGGTTATGATACAAAAAAGAATGTAAGGTCAAAATACTATTGTTTCTATTTTATTTAAAATATTACGGAAGCGCATTGCATTCACAAAAGAAAAAAATCACAGGAATTATCTCATAATTATGACTTACTATCTCATAATTAGGGCAGATCCGCAGGCTGCTACTCCGCGGAGTTCTGAACAGGCAAAGACGCGGACATTTATACACGCGGAGCCGCACTTGGCGGCGTATTTATTTAAGGGTCCTGGTACCGCCGTAGAGATCATTTAGGTAGCACCGGTAAGGTATCAGGGCCAAAGACCAAAGAAAGAAAAGAAAAGCGCGCACAAAGTTGAGTCCTAAGACGAAGAAGCGCGCAGAAAGTTGAGAGCCCTAATAAGCAAAAGAGAGCCCAGCGCACACGCTCAGCTTAAGTTTATTAGTGCTTTATTTTCCAGAGCCCCGTCCATTCTCACGTAGACGGCGGAGCTCCCTTCAGTTTTCTTTGGTTTCATTTAAATTCCTAATTAATAATCCCACGCCATCTCCAAACGGGAAGATCTTCCCGTGTGTATCATAAGCACTCTCACATACTCCTATTTCGTTGCCCCCCTCTAAAGCTCTCTCCATACCGCACCACAGAACAGTACATTAGTTAAATCTACTATTACCATCCAAATTACTCAATGACATTAATATCTCAATCCAAGAATGAAATAAACGCGAATTAAATTCACCACTATTGTCCCCGTCTTGTGCCGATCACCTAACCCTACCTTTTGTCATAATCATGAGACCAGGATCTTAAATTATTACATATTAAGGCATAATTATAAGTTATTAAGTGATAATTATGAGTAAATACATCATAATTATGAGATCATTCCTGTGATTTTTTTAGACAATAGAGCAAATATTGGCGAATTTAATTTGCGTTTATTCCTTTCTTGGATTGAGACACTGGGAGATATTAATATCATTGAGTAATTTGGATGATAATAGTAGATTTAACTAATGTACTGTCATCAGGCTAAACCATAGGATAGCTGCTACATCTCCATGAGTGTGCAATGAGGCACTTTCAAGCAAAGGGATGCAGTAACTTTCGTTTCCGATGTCATGCACTAAAATGTCCCCCTGCAAGAGACTGCTCCCACTTATCTCATAATTATGAGATACTAAGTCATAATTATGAGATACTAATGACTTAGTATCTCATAATTATGACTTATTATGTCATAATTATGACTTAGTAGCTCATAATTATGACTTACTATCTCATAATTATGACTTAGCAAGTCATAATTATGAGATCCTTAAGTCATAATTATGAGCTACTAAGTCATAATTATGAGATCAGGATGTCATAATTATGAGATAATTCCTGTGATTTTTTTTTTCTTTTGTGAATGCAATGCGCTTCCGTAAAATATAGTTAACTGCAAGGCAAAATAACTTGAGGTCCAATAGCGAAAACAGGAACAGTTTACACCCTACATGCTCTCATAGTGCAGAGAAAAGATCTAGGGATGTGGGGAGAGGGACACAGGTACATCATATACACCATTAAAAATTTACACCACTTAAATTTACATGTAGTGAAACATGTGGTGGTACAGAAGGCACACTAATGGCAAACTGTGCTAAAACAAATATTACAGTGTCTGAGGAACAATATACAGTAACAGGAATCACAAAATCTGTGGAACCGTGTCATCAGTCTGTGCCTGAAAAGTTGGGACAGGGGCAACTAAGGGCTTAAAAAGCAAGGAATTTTAAAAAGATTTGGAGAACATCTGGCATCAGTTCTGTAACATGATATAGCTATAAACGGAATGTCTTAGTGAGGCAGGGTCTATCAGAAGTAAAGATGGGCAGGGCCTCTCCAATCTGTGAGAGTGCATAAAAACTTTAAAAACAATGTTCCTCAGTGTCAGATTGGCTTTCTCATCATCTACAGTGCATATCATCATCAAAAGATTCAGAGAAACTGATTCAGAGAAAATCTCTGTGCATAAGGCACAAGGCCGAAGACCGTTGTTGGATGCCTGTGGTCTTCGGGCCTTCAGACAACACTACATCTTTTATCGGCATGACTGTGTCCAGTAATACTTCCAGAAACCACTGTTGGTAAACATAATCCGCCCTGTCATCAGTTTTCAAGCATCAAAACAGCGTTTTTTTTTTTTTTTTTTTTTACATAAGTATGCAATACACATGCAGGAAATGCATTGATTTGGACAAAAACACAAAAATTTTATCTTTCCCTTAATCCTGCAATAACACTGCAGTAATCCTCAGGTATAACTGCAGTTAATATTAAAAAAAAAAAAAATTAATAAAAAAAATGATTTGTAATAATAATTTTCTTTTTATTAATTAAGTAAAAGAATCAATAAAGCAACACACTTAAAACACTAAAACTAACTATACAAAATGATTGTGAAATATGTAATATATATATATTTTTCCTTTAAGTCGTATCAAATTCCTCCCAGTCTCTACAGGGCTCCACATTAATCTACTACAACCACTCAGTCTGGAGGGCCACAGACTATCACGTGTCTCCTCCAAACCACTTTATCGTCACCGAGCGATGAAGTGCAGGGCGGCGTAACGCACTCTGAGGACAGAACTATCCGCTCCCTCCACTTGAATGAGCTCACAGACGCCCATGTCTGGAAATAGATCTGTATTAGTAGACTCAGTAGAAGTAAATCAGTGTGTAGTAGGACCTACTCATAAAGCAGGTCACACTTTAGATTTAATATTATCCTTCGGATTAAGTATAGGAAATATAGCCACAATTCCACAGTCTGAAGTTATCTCGGATCACTACCTTGTCTCGATTAAAGCGTGTCATAGTAATAATGTATGCACAGCACCGCGCTTCCACCTTAAACGTACATTTACATCAAATACCGCACAGAGCTTTATCAATAATCTTCCAGAATTATCAACTTTGATTGGATCGCCATCTGACTTCACAGAACTCGAACAGGCGAATGAATATCTAGAGTCAGCACTTTGTTATAGCTTAGATAATGTAGCTCCAGTTACAAGGAAAATGATTAGAGATAAGAAACTCGCTCCTTGGTATAATGACCACACACGTGCTTTAAAACAAACCGCTCGAAAATTCGAACGTAAATGGCGCCATACAAAATTGTTAGTATTCAAAATAGCTTGAAAGGAGAGCATCCTGAACTATAAAAAAAACTCTCAGTGATGCTAGATCAACGTATCTCTCCACTCTTATAGAAAATAACAAAAACAACCCGAGATTTTTATTTAATACCATAGCTAAATTAACCAAAAACTGTCACGTTCCCCTCACGTACCGCTGTCATTCACGTCTCCTTTTTCCCACTCTGTCATGCCTTTGCGCTCACGTGCTTATGTTTTCCTACTGGCTGTCATGCTTTCTCACACACACACCCCGCCCCTTTACACACCGGCATCCCATTCACAACTAATTTCTCCCGGCATTTAAGGAAGCGCAGAACGCTGTCTTGCTGCCAGATTATTGCATGCCTTCAGAGCCCAGTTTTCTTGCGTTTCTTTTCCGTGTTAGTTGTTCTCGACCTCGCTTGTTCTCGGTATTTGCTTCTAACCTCTCGTTTTTGGATCTTGTTTGCTGTTTGTTTTCCCGATGGTTTTGACCTCTCGCTTTGTTTCACGTTTACGTCTCTGCTCGCTCCCCCTTTGGATTATTCGCATCGCTGACTGACTCACTGGCTTTGAACTCTCGCTCTGGCTCACGACAACATCTCTGCTCGCTCCCTTTTTGTCACACACATCGCTGACTGATTTAACTGGTTTTCCGACCCATTGCACCGGCTTTGTACTACCGTCACCAGGATTTCCCCCCCCTGAACACGGAAGTGCTCAACGGCCAGCGCGCCAAGTCCCCCTCGTCCAAAAGCGTGTCTAAGCCACACCCCTTTGGTGCTGTAAATCTGCACTTGGGTCCTGCTCCTCTTTTTTTCTCTTCATTACTCTGCGTGCCTGACAAAAACAAGACCACTGCAGAAATCTCCACAACAACATCATGCAGTAGTGAGGATTTCATAAAAAAAAATCATAAATATTAGGCAAAAAATTCAGAACCAGACAATTTAAATAATTCAGATGATCTAACCACATCACATCAGAACTTAGAACACTTTACTCCCCTTGAAGCGAGGGAACTAATTTCACTCATCTCTTCTTCAAAATAGTCAACCTGTATATTAGATCCTATACTGACACATTTTCTCAAACAGATAGTACCAGCAATAATAGAACCCCTGTTGAAAGTAATTAACTGTTCACTCAGTAGTGGGTAACTCCCCAAATCCTTTAAATTAGCCGTTATTAAACCGCTAATCAAGAAACCTGACCTTGACCCCTGTCTGCTTTCTAATTATAGGCCGATATCAAACCTTCCCTTTATTTTTAGGCCTCATCACAGCACAGAGACAGCACTTGTTAAAGTAGTAAGCGACCTCCTATGGGCCTCTGATCAGGGTTGCGTCACTATACTTGTGTTACTGGACCTCAGTGCAGCTTTTGACACCATTGATCATAGTATTCTCCTTCACAGATTAGAAAAGGTAGTAGGAATTAAGGGAACTGCCCTCATGTGGCTCAGATCCTATTTGACTGATCGTTATCAGTTTGTAGATTTAGATGGTGACCATTCCTCATGTTCTCAAGTGGAGTTTGGTGTTCCTCAGGGCTCAGTTTTAGGCCCACTGCTTTTTTCCCTTTACATGCTTCCTCTGGGCAACATAATTCGTAAACATGGTATTAGTTTTCATTGTTATGCTGATAACACACAATTATATGTCTCAGCAAAACCAGATGAGAAAAACCAGTTGAGCAGTGTGTGCAGGACATAAGAGTTTGGATGTTAATTAATTTTCTTCTGCTTAATCCTGATATGACAGAAGTTCTGGTCATAGGACCACAAGAGGCTAGAAGTAAGCTTTCTGATCACACTGTAACTTTAGATGGCCTTTCTGTTCCATCAAGTGCAACAGTAAAAGACCTTGGTGTGATTATAGATTCCAGCCTTTCGTTTGAAGCACATGTAGATAATATTACCAGGATAGCTTTCTTTCACCTTAGAAATATTGCCAAGATAAGAAACATATTGGCACTAAATGATGCAGAAAAACTAGTTCATGCTTTTATCACCTCTAGGTTGGACTATTGTAACGCCTTACTGTCTGGTTGTTCAACTAGGTGTATAAACAAGCTTCAGTTAGTACAGAATGCAGAGTCCTCACTAAAACCAGAAGATACGAGCACATCACCCCTATCTTGTCTACACTGCATTGGCTCCCTGTGAAATTTCGCATCGATTTTAAGATACTACTTTTGACATTTAAAGCACTAAATGGTCTCACGCCACAGTATTTGAGTGAACTGTTAGTGTCTCACGATCCGCCACGCCTACTTCGATCAAAGGATGCAGGCTGCCTGTCAGTACCACGTATTATTAAAACTACAGCAGGGGGCAGAGCTTTTTCTTACAAAGCCCCAAAGTTAATGTTTGGGCCTCATAAACAGTCTCAGTGTTTAAGTCTAGGCTAAAAACCTATTTATTTAGCCAAGCATTTTTGTAAATAGATTAACTTTAGGTAAAGGAGCAGATCTGGGGGACTCATGGATGTAGAGTATTCTGGTGTACTGGTATGTTTAGACACTGTCTTCCCCACTCTCATTGTTCACTCAGGTTTGTTGACGGTGAGGTGATTGGTTGCTTTACATCTCAGGGAGCCCTCATGTTTGTGTATAGTTAGTCCTGCCGGAGTCCCTGCTTGCACTTTGCACTAATATACATTCACCTTATACATGTTGACTGTGACCATACCTAACTGCCATCTCTCCTTATTTTCTGTTCTCTCCTTTTCTGCTTTCTCCTCTCTCTCCCTCTCTCCTTTCCCTCTCTCTGTCGAGCTATACATGTTTGCTTCTGAGGATTCGTGTGGTGGCTGGGGATGGTTTCCATTAAGACTGTCCCATCATCGATTGATGCTCTGGGGACCTGTGACTTCAGTTGTTTGATAGCTCAGGACTGGAATCTCCTACCATCTACCTGAGCCTCCAGGAACAAACTGGACTCCTTTTAATTTGAACACATCTCCTATTACACTGAACTTCCAGTACACATTATTATGCTGATCAATCCCTGCTATCCGTTACCACCCAGATGAGGATGGGTTCCCTGTTGAGTCTGGTTCCTCTCAAGGTTTCTTCCTATTACCATCTCAGGGAGTTTTTCCTTGCCACCGTCGCCCTCGGCTTGCTCATCAGGGACAATCTTATCATTTTGATTCATACACATTTCATACAAACTTACTTCTTTTTATTGTGTAAAGCTGGTTTGCGACAATGTCAATTGTTAAAAGCGCTATATAAATAAAATTGACTTGACTATTAATGTGAGAGCACTAAGTGCCTCCCATCCCACCCCACTGAGAGAGCTTGGCCAATTTTACTCTCTCTAGGCCCTTAGCTGCGAGCATCACCCGGGGATCACACCAGTCTCTTTCTCTCTCTCTCTCTCTAGCTCTCCCTCTCTTGCTCTCTCTCTCTCACACACACACATGCACACAAATTACTATTACGACATTTAAAAAAACACTTCTTTAAATTAAGAATGAAATTACACAAATTAAAAAATGCATAAAAACACAAAGAATATGACTTTTATGGTGTAAACCTTTTATGCTTGGGTTGCACCACAGACACACGAACATGAGGCTAGGTCTTATGGGAAAATGGGTAATTTTATTTGAAATTATGTGGAAGGAAAAAGGTTAAAGGAGGGAGGATGGACAGAAGGGGAGAAAAAGAGTGTAGCTGTGCATGTGCAGGTCTGCTGGCAGTGCCCAGCACACGGCTGGTGAAAGGTGTCAGCGGGCAGAGTGGCAGACTTGAGCTTGTGGAGGAAGAGCTTCTACACGCTCCCATGACGACGACCTCTCCCGCTGACACAAGACCTGCCCCTACCAGCTCTCTCTGGGTGCAGCCACATGCACTAGTCTCTCCTTGACATCCATCAGCTGGGGGGCTTTCCCGGGTGAGATCAGGGGCCCTAACGAGATCCTCCTAGCGGCCTTTTCCTCTTCAGTGATGGGGATGCAAAAGGCTCTGCGCAGAAGTAAATGTGTGCCACAGGAGCTCAAGCAATTCTCGCGGTGATCAAAGGGGCGTCATTCCGGTCTCTCCTTTAAAGTCTCTGGGCGCATAACATTGCCCCTGCTCAAGTCCCACTCTCTTCAGCTCCACCAAACAACTCTTAACTTTGTTTTCGGTCCCTGGACTAAACTCTGCACCTCGCTTTTATAACGCGGAAAAAGCTCAAGGTCCATTAACGTTGATTATCGCCAGCCAGCCCGGGCTGGCGGCCCCACACCTGCAGAGGGGGACCTATGGTGTCAGCCAGGATTGATAACTGTCATGTCTTGACAAGAGGAGGCGGATGACCCAGGAAACTAGGGACCCGTTTCACCTCTTTCCTCTGGTAACTTAATCACTTTGTGATGACCTAGCGCTAGTCTCCTGAGCACCAAGGGAGTTAGAGCAAGAGGGGGGAAATCATACAACAGCTCTTCCGGCCATATCCCCAAGGGATCTCCCAGGTTGCTCAGAGAATACCAGTGGTTGCAAAGAGTTGTCTCTGCTGTTGCGAACAGAACGATCTTCGTCGTACCGAACTGTTGCCATATAAGTCTCACCACTTCGGGATGAAGACGCCATTTCGGAAGTGGCCCGGATTGAGAAAGCAGGTCCGCCGCCTTGTTTACTGCCCCTGGTATGAATGCTGCTTTGAAGAGATAGGAAGTTTGGAGATGCCCAGACAAGTAGTTTTCTCATCTCCTAGAGGCATCGTGCTGATCTGGTGCCGCCATGGTGATTGATGTGATATACCGCAGACATGTTGTCCATCCTTATTAAAACATAATGTTTCATAATAATGTGAAAAAGGCCCTCAGAGAGAGGTAGATCGCTCTGAGTTCCAGCACTTTGATGTTCTGAGGTCCGGGGAGTGCCCCTGATGGAGCTGCCCTCCTAAACTGCTGCCATCCTGTTAGGGAGGCATCCGCTGTTATCACAGACTGTCTTGCTGGGATGTTCCCTAAAGGGGTCCCATGTGACAGTAGCCTCTTGTTCCTGCAAGGGCATAGCATCTGAATATACTTTTGTGTAACTCTTATTCTCACCTGTCTGTCTAATTTGAGAAGGCCGAGGGGAACCACGGCTGCTGCTGCTGCAATCATGCCCAGCAGCTGCTGGAACTGAATTAGTTTTCACCTAACCCTAACCCTCCCCCTCATTAGGTGAGAGTCTAGAGAAATCCTCACAAACAGTGTCTGGACTTAGTTATCGAGGACTTAGATTGCTTTTGTCCCAGTTTATTTTGAAACCAAGAGACTGGACATATTGAATTACTGTACCAGTGTCTCTCGTGACCTGACTGTGGATAGGTGTGCAGATTAACCAGTCATCCAGATATGCTAGGATTTTTATTCCTGCACACTGGAGGGGATGAAAGGCTGCTGAAACCACCCTGGTGAAGACTCCTGGTGATAATGAGAGGCCAGATGGTAGGGCCTTGAACTGGTAAACCCAGTCCTGAAAGACGAAGCGAATGAATGGGTGATGATCTGGACAGATGGGTACATGAAAGTACACATCTTTTAGGTCTATGGACGTTAACCATTCCCCTGTATCTATGGATTCTAGGATTTGTTTTGTTGTCAGCATTCTGAACGGCAGCATCTTTATGAACCGATTCAGTTGCCACAAGTCCAGGATGGGTCGAAGTCCACCATCCCTCTTCGGTACAAGGAAATCTTTCGAATAAAGCCCAGTGAGCTGTTCGCTGGGGCTTATCTGGACAATTGCACCTTTCTGTAATAAGGTTGCAATTTCGTTGGATAAAATTTGTGCCTGGATTGGGTCCTTGACTAGGGTCATGTGGACTCCTGAAAAAGTAACAGCACGTCGCCGAAACTGTATCCTGTATCCGTTCATGACGATACCTAGCACCCAGAGATCTGATGTGCATTTTTCCCAGCTGTTCAGACAGAGCTGGGAGCATGCCCCGGCGGCCCCAAAACAGTTATGCGGGACCTCCCCAGAGTTTGGAGCCCCTGGGGGTGCGCCTCCTTGGGAATCCTCCACAAGCTGGGGGCTGATCAGTCTGGGGTGTATGGTAGGATGGTCTGGTGCCCTTTTCATTGGGCTGGTAACCCTTAGATTGTCTATCATGCCCCCAAGGATCCAAACAGTCGGAGTGTGAGGGTCGAAAGAGCTGAACACCTCTATGGTCATATCTAGTGGATGCCACATGACCAAATGTTTGTTGGACAGACTCACTTCTGCGTCTTGCTAGGTCAGCGGTGTCCAACAGAATGAAAAACTCTACCAGGGATCACCCTAAGGAGGTTAATGCTGTGATCTTTCTCCACTAGAGGCATGTTATTCATACCACTCTCAGGGGCATAATTTATTTTGGCGACTCGTCTGCATCTTGCATTAAACTAGGGTGCCGCTTTTGGATTATTCCATGTTTTTCTTAGCATCTGTGAATAATCATCAGTCACAGGTATAGACACAGGGGGCTGAGCAGGAAATACTTGCCCACACACCTTGTTGTGGGGCTGAGACATTAACGGCTTCTTTAGTGTCAAGGCCCAATATTTTCACTGCACCCAAAATGCGAGAAAGGATGTCAGAATGTGGGCTTCCTTCTTCAGAAGCACTCAGCAAAGAATCAAACACACACAACAGATAAATACCGAACCGTGGCGAATCACTGTTCATTAATGAATTCTCAGTATCTGCTAGGAGCACTTCTACACTCAGTGCTCATTAATCATTAATTGAATGAAGTCTGCGGACAGAACGTTTAGAAGCAAAAATCAAAACAAACTAAACAAATATGCAAATATCCGTCACCCTACGTGTGTACACGTAGTAATCGAGATAAAAATAGACTGTCCACTGCGAACAGTATTCTCAAACACAACACACCTGAAAAAAAATGCAATCTTACCGACTAGCGATCCCACGTCGCGTCTGAAATATCGGGAAGAAATCCAATACAATCCTCAGGGACTTAAAGTGCCTGCACGAAAAGACGTGGTGGATTGACGTGTAATCTCTCCCGAGTGATTTTTATTTTATTTTAGTAGCAAATCAACCGATCTGGTCTCCGATGAGGCAAGAAAGGCAAAGAGGAAGTAGTAATTGCCCCTAAACCTAAAACGACCACCATAATCAAGCTTAAGATGAATTGTTATAACTGGCAAAGAGTGGAGGAATTTTCTTCTTTGCAGAATTTTTTTATTTAGCCATATCTGAGCATTCTGTAGCATAAACGCCCAATTTAAGGTATTGTCAAAGGCATTTGACAAGCCACCTCAAAATCCAAATTTTCTATCCTTATTTTTAGGCCTTCAGAGATAAAATTGCTGGTGTGTTCAAGATCATTGTCCTGCTGCATAACTTAAGTGCGCTTGAGCTTGCAGTCATAAACTGATGGATAGTTTGATTGTTGGTATGATGTTTCGTTTCATGAAATGCTGGGTTAGTTTAAATGGCAGATTTAACAGAATGCACACCTTTCAAAAAATTTTACATTTGCTGCATCAGTCCACAGAATATTTGCTGAATATAAATCTTGGGGATAATCAGATGTTTTTTGGCAAATGTGAAACAAGCTTTTTTTATTTTTGGTCAGCAATGGATTCACCTTGGAACGCTCCCATGGATGCCATTTTTGCCCAGTCTCTTTTTTATTGTTGAATCATGAACACTGACCTTAACTGGGACAAGTGAGGTCAACAGTTCTTTAGATCTAGGAGGTTTCTCTTCAGCTCACTGTAAGGTTTTATAATATTGTAAGACATTGTAATCTAATCAGTTCATATTCCTGTGCCCTAAGAAACAGCCCCCTCACTGTGCTTCCTTACGCCTTCTGTGGTAACACCTTCTATATCCTGTACCCAGACGAATATACATCCAAATGGCTCTTGTCTGTTAGAACCCTTTTTGTTTAATCAGGAGAATGCAAATGTATTTCCTCTCTCCTGTCTGTCTCCGGCTCTCTCCATCACTGACATGTGAATGACTGGTTCTTTTGATGTTCAGGACGTAGCACCGTTTAAATGTGCTCTCCTTGCTAAGAATAAACCAGAGATCTTCAGACATCATGCCTGCATGTGTGTGTGTATGTTTGTCTCTCCCGGTCGATCGGGCCCGGACCGGTAAGTGTATCAAGGTGCAGCGGACACAACAAGCTAAACTCTTCTACTCTTAGCTTAAAACTTAGCTCGGACACACTACTTCTTCATTAAGCACACCTAACACTCACTCAGCTTCCACATCTGGCTCAGGCAAGCACATCGTCTCACCTGACCGCGGATCCCCTTCATGCAGCTACACCTTTTGCCCAACACCCTCACCCTATCCAACAAGAACCAACCGGCCCTGTGTGTGTGGATGTGGGTGGGTGGATGAGTGGTTGTGTTTGCATGTATGTGTGTTTGTGTGTGAGTGTTTGTGATTCCCCCTGCAGTGAAGAAAAATTAAAGAAATTAATTTTGTACACATATCTGCCATTCTGGTGCCTGAGGCAATGCTCCACTGAAAGCATTACAACGGATAACAGCTCTCACCGTGGTTCCCTGCAGTCCCACTTTCCTTGATAAATGTCGACGACTTTCGTGATACATGCCTATGACATTTCTTTAGATCACAGCATCATGTGTTACTTTTTGACACATTTTAGCATGCAGACAGTTTCTTTTTAAGTGATTTCTTCATTCAACAGGTCTATCAATAATTAGGCCTGGGTGTGGCAATTAAATTGAACTCAGCTTTCCTGATTTTTTATCACAGTTCATTCATTTTCACATATGTAGGACTAAGTAAGTTTGGGCAGCTTTTTCCCCTTTATAAATGAAATCATCATTTAAAAAAATGCATTTTGAATTTACTTGCGTTATCTTTGTGTAATCTTAAAATGTATTTGATCTCGGTAATTTAAGTCTGTCAAATATACAAAGAGAAAATGCAAGAAGGGATTTTTTTACAGTACTTTTTCATGGCACTGTAAATTGAGGATAGGTTCTGCAAAGTAAAGTCTGACTGCTTCTTTAATGCACTCTATTTAACAGAGTAAAATAATCTGCTATTGGTGACTGTGTCAGAAAGGTAATTTTTTGATAGTGGAAAGTATTCTTGTTTTTAGATAAGGAGGAGAAAAAGGGAGAGAAAAAAATTAATCTGGGGAAATGTAAGAAAGTATTTTTCTTTCTTTGTTTATGCTGTTTTGTCAGGGAACCCCCTTAAACCTATCTATACAAATTTCTTTAGATTTCAACAGACCTGAATCAGTCTGACATAATGTGGCGGCGTTGTACCAGAATTATTGTTTCTAAAGTAACTGAAGCAAAGTGTTTAAGTTTATGAGTTTCTAAAGTGAATGAAATTTAGTGTTGCTCTGTTATAATTTTGTTAAAATCCTAAAGTAAGTGAATCAATCTGATGCAGTATGATGGCAGAGTTGTAGTAGATTGTTTGTTTTTAAGGTAACAAAAAAAAGTTGTATGTTTCTAATGTAATTTAAACTGGTTTGTTTAGTTTTAATTTAAGTAATTGAATTTGCACAGTCAGTCTGGTCCCTGAATTAAGGTAGTAAGCCTGACGCACTGTGGCTCTGTGAAAATTTTAAACATTAATACAATGTAGTGTGGTTTTGCCCAACATACTGTGGCAAGTGTTTTAAATAAGAAATTTGTATTGTTTTATGCCCAAAGTACTGAGGCTAGAAAGAAAGAATAACAAAGACCTGATGTAGTGTGGTTTTGTCCGATGTATTGTGACAGTGTTACTTTTTGTCTTTCTTTAATTTATTAAGATTTTAGAAATAGTTTAGGCTTGTGGAAAAGCTTAACTAGTTATCTGATTTAGTGATACACTGTGGTTTAAAAGTTTTCATGTAAACTGTCACTTTTAATCTGGATAAAGTAATTAAAATGGACGTACAGACTAGTTTACTACACTTTAAATGATTTTCAAAATGGAAGAGATGATTGTATAGTATAGCTCATTGTCTCAGAAAAGGCCTTGTTAATCAGTGACTACCCAGAGCCCAGGCCAGGGAGCAGACAAACAGGCTAAACCAACCGTCTATTAGCTGCACAGACAGTCGTCACTCTGGGTTCACTATATTGAGATTTTGTCTGTTCTCATGAAGACTGTTTTAGTAATTTAATAAATATAGAGACCAAAGGTTCAAAGCAACTGAATACAAAGCCAGCACCTCTGATCTGAAGCTAGGACTGTTAAATGTTAGATCTCTCACATCTAAAGCAGTTATTTTTAATGAAACTATCACAGATCAGGAGTTTGATATATTATGTTTAACAGAAATCTGGATTAAAGAAAACGAGTATGTAGCTCTAAATGAAGCTAGTTCTCCTGGATACAACTATATACACTAGCCCCGGCTAACTGGTAGAGGAGGAGGCGTCACAGTTATTTACAATGATAAACTGACTATCGTACAAAAAACATTTCTCTTTACATGTTTCCTCTGAGTGACATAATTCGTAAGCATGGAATTGGTTTTCATTTTTATGCTGATGAACAGATAAACGTCTCAGCAAAACCAGTTGACAAATGACTTTAGGTATTAAAAAAAAACTAAGGCACACTTTAAAATTAATTTGAATATATTTTTATCCATTTTGCTGCCCGCAATAGAACGCTTCCTCAAATCAATACACAGCTAACTGTTTGCGTCACCTTCCGCTTTGTGGGTGACGCAAGCGCTTCTTCTTCGTCAGGTGTTTACTGACGGCTTGCATCCGGAAGCGCACTGTGTCACGCCAAACAAATAATTGCGCAACAACATATCGCAAGCTTTTAAAATTAATTAAAAGAAGCTTCGAGGCAGAAGATTTGCCTCAATCATTTTTTGTAATCGAATTACTCGAGTTACTCGAGGAATTGTTTCAGCTCTAACGGAATCACACAAATCTGAGGAAAATTATATGCAATCACCAAATAAAAACACTACTAGTACTTTGTTGCAGCTTTTATAACAGCTTGAATTCTCTGAGGCATGAATTTAACTAATGAAAAACAGTATACTTCATCAATAAAGCTGTCCCCAGCTTTGTTTTCTTGAAGTTGCCAGATCAGCTTTGCAGGTTGGAGCGTTGTCGTGGACCATTTTCTTTAATTTCCACCACAGATTTTCAATTGCTTTGAGGTCCGGACTATTTGCAGGCCATGCCATTGACGTTTATGTCTTTCCTGTAGGAATGTTTTCACAAATTTTGCCTTATGGCACGATGCATTATCATCCTGAAAAATTATGCTACTATGGAAGTCATTTTTATTTGATTTTATGTGACTTTACTTACTTTTAAGAAATAAAGGATACCCCAGTTTGAAATAATGAGAGACTCGTGTGAGAGGCTGAGCATATAGGCCTCTTGGAATGTGCCTGTTTAAGAAATCTGATCTATACATTGAGGCACCTAGAACTGGGAAATTTAAAGAAACTCAGATGTTGAAGCCTGTAACCTGAAATCAAAGCCTAAGTCTTCAATTAATTTCTACGACACTACCATCACCAAACATCCTTTTAATTGATGGAATAAGAAAAGAGTCCAAAATCTCAACATAAACTTGTGCATTTATAGAAGATGTAATGACTGTCATGTCTCCCATACCTTTACCTGACATACAACCCCATATCATTAATGATTGTGGGAATTTGCATGTTTTCTTCAGGCAGTTGTCTTTATAAATTTCATTGGAAGCCATTTAAACCAAACAAAAGTTCCAGCATAATCACCCTGCCCAATGCAAATTCATGATTCATCACTGAATATAACTCTCATCCAGTCATCCGAAGTCCAAGATTGTCTTTCTTTAGCCCACTGAAACCTTGTTTTTTTTTCTGTTTAGATGTTAATGATGGTTTTCGTTTGGCTTTTCTGTATGTAAATCCCATTTCTTTTAGGCGATTTCTTACAGTCCGGTCACAGATATTGACTCCACTTTCTGCCCATTTCTTCCTCATTTGTTTTGTTGTGCATTTTCTGTTTTCAAGGCATATTGCTTCAAGTGTTCTGTCTTGACGCTCTGATGTCTTTCTTGGTCTACCAGTATACTTCCTTTTTACAACCTTTCCATTTGATTTGTCATTGGTTCAGATTTTAGACACAGCTGACTGGGAACAACCAACATCTTTTGCAACATTACGTGAAGATTTCCCTTCTTCAAGAAGTTGGATAATCCTGTCCTTTGTTTAAACTGACATCTCTCATGTTGGAGCTAGAGTTACGTATGTCAACCATCTTGGTTCAACATGTGTGCAAGCACTCTTTTTAAAATGCAGAATAATTAGCAGTTGTAATCAGATACAGGTGTTTGTTTTAGAAATGCAAAGTGCATGGTGATTCCATATAATTCTCCTCAGAGTTGTGATTCCATATTTTTTCCTATGTTTGATCTTTAAAACAGTTGTCATTGACTATAGTTATCTTTCTTTGTTTTTTTTTCTTAAGTGTTTTATACAGCCACAAGGTTGGATAGTTGAATGAAAATAGTTTTGTGGCATGTATGTGCTTGTTTTTTTTTCTACACAATTAAACATTTGAATAAACATCTTCTGAGAGGGGTGATTCCATACTTTTCGCCAGGGGTTGTAGTTAGAAGCAAGCTTTTTCATCACACTGTAACTTTAAACTATCAAGTGCAACAGTTAAAGACCTTGGTGTGATTATAGATTCCAGTCTTTTATTTGAAGTCATGTAGATAATATTACCAGGATAGCATTCTTTCACCTCAGAAATATTGCCAAGATAAGAACTATATTGTCACTAAACGATGCAGAAAAACTATTACATGCTTTTATCACCTCTTGGACTATTGTAATGCCTTACCTAGATGCCTAAGTCCAGATGTCCAGAGTGCAGCTGCAAAAGTTCTCACTGGAACCAGAGCACATCACCCCTATCTTATCCTTACTGCATTGGCTCCCTGTGAAATTTCGCATTGATTTATAATGCTACTTCTGATGTATAAAGCATTAAATGGTCTCACGCCCCAGTATCTGAGTGAACTGTTAGTGTCTTATGATCTGCTACTTGATCAAAGGATGCAAGCTGTTTGTCAGTACCATATGCTATGAAATTCACAGCAGGGGGCAGAGCTTTCTCTTACGAAGCCCCAGAGTTATGAAATAGTCTTTCAATTAATGTTTAGGACTTAGACACAGTCTCAGTGTTCAAGTCTAGGTTACAAACCTATTTATTTAGCCCATCAGATTAAAGGAGCAGGTCTGGGGGTCTCATGGACAGAGACGTGAACCGGTATGCTTAGATGCTGTCTTCCCCACTCTCATTGATCACTCAGGTTTGTTGACGGTGAAGTGATTGGTCACTTTACATCTCAGGGAGCCCTCATGTCTGTGTGTCTTTCTGGCTCTCCATTTTAGTTATGCTGTCATAGTTAATCCTGTCAGAGTCACTGCTTGCACTCTGCACTAAATATACATTAACCTCATATAATGTGTGACTGTGACCATACCTAACTGTTATCTTTCCTTCTCTTCTGCTCTCTCCTCTTTTCTCTCTTCTCTCCTCACTCTCACTCTCTGAGGATGGGTTCCCTGTTTAGTCTGGTTCCTCTCAAGGTTTCTTCAGATTGCCATCTCAAAGTTTTTTCTTGCCACTGTCGCCCTCAGCTTGTTCTGCTATGAATCTAATCATTTTGATTCATACACATTCACATTTCATACAAACTTCCATTATTTCTTTTAATTGTGTGAAGCTGCTTTGCGACCAATGACAATTGTTAAAACTGCTATACAAATACAATTGAATTGAATTGATTGTGGTTTTCTGGGAAGTGTGGCTGCTCAAACCACAGTACTGCACGGGGCGTGTACGCGCACTGTGTTAATTATCTTCTAATTAGTCAGGATCCCCCTCCCACTAAATTCCCTGATGACTCATTTATTGTTTATTAAGGCATGTGAGATATCTGTGATAACACTACATATCAAAACCACTAGATAGCACCTTCACTTTGCTAACATCATGTTCCATTCAATATATTCCAAGTATTCAATCAGTATTTTTAAGATTCATTCAGTATTTTCTTTTATTTTCATTACATTCTCCCATGAATAATATATACTGTGTCAGTTATATACAACTTTATTATTCTCTATATATGTACAAGGAACAACTGTGACACAATCAGAGTATGACATCACAGTAAGCATCACCTCACAGTCACTAGTAGAGCAAAAGTACAGGCTCATCGTACAAGCACCATCTTTGATCTGATTATCACTTGGATCTCAACCTGCAAGAACACCGTTGGGATGAGTTAGAGCAGAGATGGTGAGCCAGGCCTTCTCATCCAATGTCTCAACATAAATCTGCTTTTGAAAAAAAAAAACGTAAAACATTTCCATAAAACAGATGGTGCTCTGAAAACAATGTATGGTCAAAAACAGGAATGTAAATGGCATCAAACTAAAATGGTCAACTTTCAAAGAGCATAAAAGGAGAGTGTCCTGAGTTATAGAAAATTATTCTAGTTTCCTATTTAATACTGTAGCAAAATTAAGTAGGAATACAACCACCACAGAAACATGTACTAATAATGCATTACAGTAGAACCTTGAATTACGAGCATAATTAGATCCGGAAGCGGGCTTGTATTCCAAAACACTCATAAACCAAATCAAATTTTTCCATAAGAAATAATGAAAACTCAAATTATTCATTCCACAGCCCAAAAAAATAAATACTTAAAAATAATTGATACAATATATAAAGTAAAAATAAAACCAATTAATTTGCACTTTACCTTTAAAAAAAATTTAAATAAATCCTGACAGATAAGTGTTTCCGTTTTTGCGGGAAGATGCCGTGTGTGTGTGTGTGTGTGTGTGTGTGTGTGTGTGTGTGTGTGTGTGTGTGTGTGTGTGTGTGTGTGTGTGAGTGGAATTAGCCCCTTCCCTCGCCTTGTCTTACACAGTAAAACTCCTCCTCCCTCCCCCCACTTCGCTTTTTAAGTTTCACAACAAACACATACACAACAGAAACACTGTTTTAACAGGGAAAAAAAGAAATCTGTCTAATGACACTCGCGTGAGCACATACTAACGGAATCACTGCTGTAAAGAAAAAAAAATTAACCAGCACCTTACCTTTGAAAAGAATCCCGACAGAGCTGTGTTAAGCCGAGAGCGTGTGTATGTGTCGGTGTCAAATTACCCGCGTGCACAGGCGCGAGAGTGTGTGTGTGTATGTGTATGTGTCGGTGTCAAATTACGTGCGAGAGAGAGAGAGTGTGTGTGTGTGTGTGTTTGTGTCAAATTACGCACGCACACATATGAGAGACGATGAAAGGGAGAGGGAAATGTTGATTATACCAGTAAGAGACGAGCACCCACAATTCCGCAGGGCAAGAGAGAGAAAAATCCTTGGCTCAGTTGTGATCACTTGCCGCTCGGTGTCAAAATAAGAGTCGCATGCGTGATACATGATACTCGGCACTCGTAAACAAATACTTGCTCGGTTTCCAATTTCCAATTTATTAAAAATCTTTGCTTGGTTTGCGGGACACTCGTAAACCACATTATTCGCAATCCGAGGTTCCACTGTATATGTTGTGTTAATAGTGAAAATACCAGGGGGAGGCTTCAGACTTCAAACTGTGTATGAAGGTTTTTGATATATGGGGTAGAATGACTTACTTTTATAAAGGTTACATTTTACTACTACCAGCATATGAAAATGATGTCCCAAAAATTTTTAAGGAAATTCTCAGTCCCTTCCATTCCAGAGATTAAAAAACGGTAACAGTGTCAATTTTAATATCCAGAGAAGGTCAATGGTCCATGCACAACCTCTCGCGGTTGAGCCCTTCTCTAAATAGGCCGTTTCCATGGGGATGGGGCTAAGAAAAATGCATCTCTGTTTATTAATCCGGCCGCTCAATTTTATTAATTTGCACGCTCAGTTAAGTAAACCGAGTGATCATTGGTGTGTGCTCTTAGCAAAACAACTAAATTATAACACTCAAAAAGATTTATTATTTGGGGTAAAGGTTTCACCAGGACTTGTTGAACTATGTTGTTTGTGATCGGAGTATTTTATGAGTAAAATAAAGCTGCTCACTTCAGCACACACTTTCAGTTTGCACGTTTCATTTCCCCTTTGATCAAAACTCTGCCGATATGAGCAGCTTTGTTTCAGTCATAATATAGTCAGATCACAAATAGAGGCAACTTTTGTAAAGCGGACAAAATGTAAAATCAGTACCCCAGAAAAACACTCACTCTCTCACTCACCAGCTATACCGCTTATTCCTGTATTCAGGGTCACAGGGGTCCTGGAGCCTATTCCAGGAGACTTGGGGCACAGGGCGGGGTACACCCTGGACAGGATGCGAATCCATCGCAGGGTACACGCACTCATTCACACACTACAGCCAATTTGTGAACACCAATTAACCTAACTTACATATCTTTGGACTATGGGAGGAAACCCACCAAGCACAGAGAGAACATGCACGCAGAGACGGGAACCAAACCTGGCCGGGAATCGAGCCCGGGCCCTGGAGGTGCAAGGCGACAGTGCTAACCACTACACCACCATGCCACCCTTACAGAAAAAACAACATAGCACAAATGTATACTCTTTGATGTGCATTTGATTTTGCTTTGAAGCAAAACCAGAACTGCTTCGAGCATAATTATCCGACAAGTCATTTTCTCAGGGAAAGATTTTTATGTGTGTATAAGAATATTTACATAAAAATATTGACCTTTTTTTTTCTTCATTCAAGCTCTCCCTGTTCTGTTGGACATGGTCATGCATCAGCACAAATCCTCCCCAAAAAGTTAGGCACATCAGTTACTTTACCCCAAATAAAAAGTCTTTCTCCATGTAACAATTTAAGTGTTTTTGCTTTAGACATACACCCAAGACTTTAATTAACTCAGTTCTGTGTTCAAATAAATCTGGCAGTTTGAAATAGTATTTTCTTGTATGTGTATTTGACATAAGTTAAAATGTCGCCCATGAATCTCACATATTTACATCAGCAACATTATGAAAGCCCAGTTTGTACTCTAAATAAATAGAGTATTGGCTACTATAGTATAACTAGTATAGTATTAGCTACTATACTGCCAATAGGGCCTGTCATAAACAATCCTGATTTCGGACCAGGACCACAATCAAACACTGGTCAGTGCATCCTATAGTCACTGAAATAGCCTTAGAGCATGGTTCAGGTTTGTGCGTGAAGATTTGATTTTGCATGCTGAAGTAGAAACACCAACCATAGTTGTAAAAGTTCTCATAGACTGAATAGAATTCTGGATGAGGATACAAACATCGGCTATGGAAATGACTTTATGTTGTGGGTAACTTATTGAAACCAACTAATAATTAAGTCACCCAATACAAATACGTCATTGGTATCATCTGTTACACTATCTAAAATATCACATAGTTTACCAAGACATTCAACATTGGAGCTGGGTCACCTATAACAACAAATTGAACTGATTTGCTTATGTAACATCCACAAGACAATGTAAGCAAGATGAAATCAGTTTTGTTTTGTATGACTCTTATGGTGGTTTACCAAGCTTCTGTAATTAGCTCATCTGTGTGCATCTAACAGTTTACCCTATAGTATATTGGAGCCCATTGTGGCTCATTATTGTTTGGAAAATTATTATTAATTATTAACTTGCTTCATAATTTTGGAGCAATTAGTCATAACATTTTTACATAAGAGGTAATCAATCATTAGCTTCTGTTAATTGAGTAAACATAAAATAACAAGTTTGCTTGCACATAAACTTTGCTCATTAAGATGATAGCTTTTTTTATTATTGTTTTTTTATAGTATTTAAGGGTACCAAGCTTATTAGAGATTTTTCACTTTAAGACTCAGGGTGTACAACAGAGACACAGACGACCACAGACGGTGTCAAGCGTGCTACAGGCACTGTCAGCTGTTGCTTTTCTGATGACTGCAGCAGCGATCCCAGTTGGGGAAGTGGGCCCTAATGTTTCTCATGGCTCCTAAACTTCGAGTTAAGCTCCACCTTTTGCTTTTGAAGAGTAAAGCAAGCTCAAGGTCCATTGATGATCATGTCCCACCAGCCGTGCCTGATTTAGCGGCCCTTCACACACCTGCTAAATGGGAGGCGGCATGCCAAGTGAGCGCTTTGGAGGATCTCTTTGATCTCGGAGCAGAAAAAGATTGATGACGCTTGTCACTAACGAATTTGTGACACCTGCCACCAGTTTGTTAACTTTCACCTTTAGCACCTTTTCTTTAAGATATTGAGATTGTAGATTTTTTAAAATGTAGACTGTAAATGTAGATGTGGACTCAAAATTAAATTCCCAACTCAAAAACCTGCTCCAACCAAACAAGTCTCAACTTGAATGTAATTTAAAAAATAAATAAATAAACTGGAAACCAGCCAACAACATCTTTACATGCTTCTTTTGGGCAACATCATTTGTAAGCATGAACTTAGTTTCCACTGTTATGCCGATGACACAGGTTACATTTCTTAGAAAAATGAGATGGAAAAGGCCAGCTTTGAGCAATGTGTGAAGGTCATAAGAGACAGGATGTTAATTAACTTCCTTCTGCTTAATGCTGACAAGGCATACGTTCTGGTACTAGGACTACACACAGCTAGAAGTAAGCTTTTTGGTCACAGTAACTCTGGATGGAGTTTCTGTTCAATCAAGTGCAACAATAAAAGGCCTTGGTTTGATTATAGATTTCAATGTGCCATTTGAAACTCACGTAGGTAACCAGAATAGCATTCTTTCATCTCAATAAGATAAGCAATATATTGTCACTAAATGATGCAGAAACATTAGTTCAAGTCAAGTCAACGTTCCTCCAGGACCAAGGTGCTACATACAGTACAACATAAATTTACAACATAAATTAACAAAGTAATTTGTTAACTAGCTAACTAACTAAGAGCCCAATTAGCTGACTAGCTGAGACAAAACAGATTAACATTATAAATTAACAGAAGTCCTATACAGAAAAAGATAACATAAAATGCACATGCAAATCCATGCTTTTATCACATCTAGGTTGGATTATTGTAAGGCCTTACTTTCTTAACTTAGGTGCATAAACAAGCTTCAGTTGGTCCAGAATGCAGCAGCTTGTGCCATTATTAAAACCACAAAACATGAGCACATCACCTGTAACTTATCTGTGCATTGCATTGGCACCCAGTGAAATGTCACATTAATTTTAAAATACTACTTTTGACATACAAAGCATTAAATGGTCTCGCATCGCAATACCTGAGCGAAATGCTAGTGTGCAGGCTGCTTGTCAGAACTGAGTATTATGCAAACTACAGTAGGGGGTAGATCTTTCTCTTACAATGCCCCAAAGTTATAGGAACATCTCCCCAGTTAATGTTCAGGGCTCAGTCACAGTCTCAGCGTATACATCTAGGCTGAAAACCATTTAGCCAACCATTTCTGTGAATAGATTTGCCTTTGGTAAAAGAGCAGATCTGGGGGATTTATGGACATAGATTATTATGGTGACCTAGTATGTTTAGATGCAGTCTTCACCACTCACATTGATCTGTCAGGTTTGTTGCTGACGATGAAGTGACTGGTTGCTTTGCATCCCAGGGAGCTCTCATGTCTGTGTTTCCTTCTAGTTCTTCGTTTTTGTTATGCTGGAGTCCCTGCTTGTACTGTGCAGTAAATATACATTCACATTAAGTGACTGTGATCGTACCTAAATGTTATGTCTAAGGGCGTTTTCTCACTGGGAACAATCTGTTCCGTTCTGTACCCGAGTACGATTTCTCCCCCACCCTCTCTTCTCTTCTGATTTCCACAGTGAAATAGAAAACATTTAACTTGTATTCATGTACTTTGTATTCTCCCTCCGGAACATCTGGGTTCGGGAGAGGTCTGGTGTGTGGTGGCAGCATGTGCTCTTGACCCGGACAGATGAGGAATGGCTTCGAAATTTCCGCATGAGGAAGGCAACATTCCTACAATTGTGCAAGATCCATCAGCTACATCTCACAAGGGATGCAACCCAGCTTAGGCATCCAGTGCTTGTTGAACAACGTGTGGCTATATACCTCTGGAGATTGGCCACTAATATACTGTATGTTAAATGTTTTCACATTTGTTTGATATTAGCCTTTCCACAGCTTGTGTCATAGCTAATATTGTAGCCTCACTTATTGTGGACAGTTTATTCGCACAGTATATTAAAACACCATCGGGAGAAGAATTTAAAGTCATAATTGCAGGTTTTTATGATCGGTGGGGGAGCTGTTGATGGGACCCACATAGGCATTTTATCTCCATCAGATACCTCTTCAGATTATTTTAACCGTAAGGGGTTCTATTCTGTCATTCTTCAAGGTGTGGTGGACCATCGGTTCAGGTTCTGGGACATTAATGTAGGCTGGGGCCAGGCATAATGTTTTCCAAAGAGGTTAGGATTGAGCACTGTTTCCCAAGAAAAGGATGGTTAAAAAGAGTGCAAAATTTTTATTTAGAGGTATGTGCAAGAGTATGTGCAAGAGTATAAACTGTTAACGGTACATTCGGTAGAAAAAGTACACAGTGCTGGTCACAAGTCAAAATGTAATTGTTACAATAGACCCAGAAGCTAAACTGTTCGTACAGACACAACATTGTGCAATGAATATGTATAAAATGTAAACTTAGCGTTCAATAGAGCCTGAAATTAAACTGTTCATGCAACAGAACCAGTTGTACATGCAGGAATTATGCAAGTTTCAGCTTAAATGTTATGTTGAGGTCTTTGGTTCCTATGTAGGGAGCACACTGAAATTTGGCGTCTCCCAAGCAGACTGGTGAATAGGAGGCCCCTGGTAGTAGCGGGGAAGAGCAACAGGGTCCAATTGTGAGGGAGTGTGATGCTTGAATGAAGGAGCGGGTTCCATGACAAGAAAAATTCTTCTCATCATGTTCATCATCTACACACGTTCCTCCTTCTGCATCTGGAGGCGGCGCTGTTCCATCTCCATTTGAGCCTTTGTCCATGCATCCAGCGTTTCCTGCTCATGCTTTTGCCTGCTCCGTTCTTCTTGCCTGAACTCTATGAACTGGGTTTTTTTTTTTTTTGCAAGTCCATGAAACGGCTTAGAACAGTAGTGATATCCGTTTTTGCCTTCCTCTTTCTTCTGTTTACTAGACGTACATTGTTTTCAGTCGTCTCAGCAAGTGTACCCTCTTGCAAGACAAAATTAAAGCATTAAGCAAGAAATTAACCAATGTTTACAACCATATGGCTGAGAGGATGCTTTCACAAATTAAATTCTCAAAGTCATTTTAAAATTGTGTGTGGAGCTTTTGTGAAATATTACCATCTTGCTTTCTGCATGCGTCTTGCATAAAATGCAAATGAAAAGCATGAAATTAAGTCTAATAAAGAGAAAAAGAACATGTACTTTAACTGCAATAGCTACAAACACCCAACACGTTTCATTGCATTGGGCTCATTTATTTTTTACAGAGAAATTATCTGCACTTGGGTCTAATCTTGTAAGCTAACACGAAATACTCATTCTCTGTATTATATTATATGCATTTCACTCATTTTGTGTTTCAAACAGGCAAATTAACCAATAACCAATAAACAGGCCCTAAGCAAGCAAGCACGAGTAGCATAAGTTAGCTTTGTTGTAAGCTAACGTATTTTCCTCTATAGCATGTCATATGCAATTAAAATTTCACTACAAGCTACACAGACAATTAACAGGAGATGTTATGATAATATTGGACTATAGTTAATGTTAAAATAAATTCACTTACTGGGCGTTTGCAGGCTCCACGCTGCCTGGCTCAAACAAAGGCGGTGAGGATGATGGTGACAAGGGACGGCGGGGTTCCGACTCAACCACATTTTGCTGGCTCGACGTTTTTTTACTGATAATTTTGTCCACGGCTCATACCACTAAAATTTGTCTTTTTCATCAGTGGAGCTGCTGGACTTTCCAAGCGCATCCCTCACTTTGTAATGCTAGAGTCGCATTTTCTTCAGCTTTGCGCGGCCCTGATCAGTACTCCTGCTGTACCCGCGCGTCTGTAAATGCTCCCGGATGTATCCTGCTAGTGCTGAATATTTTCGTCTGCCCATATTTCGAGCAGAGATTTTACCTCTTCAGCGCTCCAGATGGAACCCTTAGCAGCCACACCTGTTTGGAAAGAACGTCAAGGTCAAATAGTGATTACGTCACATTGCTGTGAACTGCCGCTTTTGCGCCGCATGCCCCGACTTCCGTGCTCAGGAACGCATGAATCGTTCCCAATACCACCTCTGCAATCGGTCCAGGGATTCGTTCCCAAGCGCGGAACGATTTGGAACGATTGCATTCTCACAGACAAAAATCAACTGGTCCCGGGGCCAAGTGTGCTCGAAACGAATCCCGGACCCCAGTGAGAAAACGCTACAATTCTCTTTTCTTCTCTTCTCTTCTCTTACCTTCTTTCTTCTCCCATAGTTATTCCCTTTTCTCATGGTTATAATTATCACTGATATTTTTTCAAATAGAAAAAAAAAATATTTGTGTGTATGACTCTCTCTCTCTCTCTCTCTCGCTTTCTGGCTCACATGCTTACACACACACACACACACACACACACACACACACACACACACACACACACACACAGAGGATATTATTAAAAGGACATCATTAAATATTCATTTTCTTAACCCAAACCCCAGTCATCACAATATATTACTATATATGTTTGTACCCCTTATTATAAGAACACTTTAAATACCTGAAAATGTAATCTGGAACATGTTGCTTTGTTCTTGTTCCATTAACATAATTACTACTATACTTGTTATAATTAAATCTGTATTTTTACAAGAATGCAGAGTGCAGGAGCAAGCAGTAATGCAACCAGCTATTTGTTATCTGATGTTTCAAGGCATTTGTTTGAAAAGTTCTTGTTAATGCAGATCCTGGTTGTAATTTTCCTTTATATAAACTGTTTAATGATATGCACATTTTTGAAAAAGGATGTGTTTAGAGAAGAAACTAGATATATTTTGTTTGCACAAACTCTAATTGTGGACACTGCTTTCATTGTGGAATCTAACTTACTTGCTGTTGGGAATTATTTTCAATACCCTGTAAACATGGCCATTTGTACTTTAAGTTTGTTCACTCAGAATTTTTTCACCTGCTGTACACCACTGACTTTGGTGGCAATGTGTTTGGAACGCTATGTGGCTATATGCATGCCTTTAAGACATGCTGACATTTCCACCAGTAGGACCAGATTATATGGGCTTGTTATCATATGGAGTATCAGTTCTATAATTCCAATATTTAGTTTTATAGGGTACTGGGCAGCAGCCCCAGCTTATGCTCTCTTCTCCTCTGCTGTGTGTAATACAGAGACGGTGTTAATTAAAGAATGGCAGGCACATGGTCGTGCTGTAATGTATGTTATACTTTTTCTTTTTATGGTCATTATTATTGTCTTCACCTACATCAAGATAATGACTGCAGCCAAAGCTCTTTCCTCTGAGAAAAAGAAATCAACCAATAAGAGTCTCAGAACTGTGCTGCTTCATGGTGTTCAATTGTTTTTGTGCATGATGCAATTTTTTAACCCATACATAGAAATGGCATATTGGAAGGTTGAAGAAATAACTCTTAGGAATGTAAGATATTCCAATTTTATTGTTTTCTTGTTTGCACCACGTAGCCTTAGTCCATTGGTTTATGGTGTCAGAGATGAAACATTTTTTATTGTCTTGAAGCATTGTGCTTTGTGTGGTACTGACCACCTTTTGTCAGTAGTGTTTAAAAGCAAACTAAAAATAAGGCCAGTTTAAAATCTATTATGATTATAATGATTATTATAGAGCTATAATAAAGTTCATTTGACAAAGGAAGTCACTAATTCTTTAAACATTTTTCTGTGAAAATAAAGTAGACAGAGTACCCTTTTTAACCAACTCACACCAGTTCACTATGTTTATAATTAAAATGGTTTAAGTAGAGAATTTAAAGTAGAAGCTCCATAAAATCTCTAGATTTGTTGAGATTATGCCAGTTGCATTTAATTGCAGATTGGGCACTTGCACATTGTGACGTCGTCTTTGCTCACAATGAAGATTGATGTTTCTGTTTAATTTTTAAATAATTGTTTTTCAATATCACATTCTCTGTCTGTCTACTTGGGCCAGTAGGATTTTTAGTTGTTTAGGGGGGAAAGACATTTAGAATTTTAATCAGATTTAAAGCAAACCTGGGGCTTTAGGTTTTGACTATGATTAAGGTAATTATTAATTTTTTTTTTTACAATTGCACATCCAAAGTTCAAAAAATATTTCATGAACAAGGTCTTCCTCATGCAATCCTTGATAAATAATATTTATAGTGTTCTCGTTTACAAAAGCAGGTGTGCGCTGCTAAATGGTGCATTGTTTACTGTGCATATGTGTTGGAACTGAAGGACTACCATCAGCTTTTCAACATTTTGCAATTAAAAGAGTTTATCTAAGATAATTGCTTCTATTTTTTTAAAGTTAACACACTGATGGAACAAGTACTAAGGTGTGTTACTTACCAACCTTCATCATGTCGATAACAAGAAAATATCTTGATGTTTAGCAGTGCAAAGAAAAGATTCACCAATTCAGCTTAGGCCCTTGTGACCCCTAAATAAAACAACAATCTCATTCTTTGATCCATTGCTGACCTCAGTATTTCTTTTTAGAACAAAATCATGCATTCCCCTAAATAGCCATAAACCAGGCAGTAGGAGAATGTGGCAGTGATAAAAATGCCATGGTGAAGAAGAGCAGGAGCTAGAACCTTATTAGAACTTACACCACACAAGCAAGGGAAAAACATGGTGAGATTGTAAATAATTTATTTTAAATGTTTTTTTATTATTATAGTTATATGTTGTTTGTGCATAGGCAGTGAATTGTGCAAATGAAATTGGTTGAAATATCCCTTAAAAAGTGTATGTCTTTATTTTTTATATTATTATTTACTTTTATTTACTGTTATATTTATTAACTATACAGATCAAATAAATGTTGTTTTTAACTTAGTGTAGAAATGCACCAGTTTTTAAGCTTTTTTAAATATCTAATGTTCTAGCAAACTTGTAATCTCAGCATATTTAGATAAGGACTTGAAGGCCCGGTTTCACAGACAGGGCTTAAGCCTAGTCCCAGACTAAACTGTCCACTTGAGCGGTCTTAACAAGGAACTTGCAAAGATATAGATTAAAATAGTAACAGATTTAGCCGATTCTGGATTAAACAAAGCTGATTGCAAGAGGGAGGATTATAGCTAGTCTAAGACTAAATTGAATCTTAAATTAATCCTTCAAGGAGGCAGGTTTAATCCTTCAAGGAGGCAGGTTTAACTCCTGCATATAACCGTTTGTGAGGGAGCATGGAATATTTGGAATATCTAAATGAAAACCAACGTGCACAACAAGAGTACTTTTGGATAGGAGTGATCCATTACATTACTTTGATGACACAGCTTCTCAGGACCCTTTCGCATGTAGAAACAAGATGCATTGGAGATAATATCTTTGCCTCCAGAACCTACAGTAATTCTCAAAACTTTTGGCCACGACTGTACACTTTCCTGTCTGTCTCTGAGAGGAAGGCGTTTACTCAGTTCTCTCCAAGTTCTGCTCACATTGAGGTTTTTGGCATCTGGGACCTTTCACCGTGAAACTGGTGATTTGTGTGGTGCCAGTGAAGCAACTGTGTGTAAAATAGTTCACAAAGTCTGCAGAGCCATTTGTTAACTGAGGAGTGTTTTCATAAAGTTTCCTGATGCTGCTGACCAAGCCAACTACAAAGTGCAATTTCATGAATATGGGCACTTCACAGGTGTCATTGGCTGTATAAATGGATGTCATGTTCCCATCAAGTGTCCATCAACTCCTGATGCTGAGTACAGGAACCGTAAGAACTGTTTTTCAACCAATGTTCAGCATGTATGCACACCAAATTTAGAGTTTGCAAACATTGTAGTGTGTTGGAAAGGTTCAACTCATGATTTTTCTCAACTCCTCATTGTGTGCTCAGTTTCAGAGAGGACAGCATAGTGGACTTCTACTTGATGTCAGTGGATACGGTCAGAGTAACTTTCTATTCATTCCATACATAAATCCCACAACAGTGGAGCAGCAAAGATACAACAGAGCTCATATCCGAACAAGAGGCATGGTTGAATGCATGCTTATACTCAACCTAATCAGGCCTCTCAGGTGTTCTCCTTTAATCTTACTTAAATTAGTCCAGGGCCCGTATTCACAAAGCTTCTTAAGCCTAAAAGTTGCTCCTAGTGATGAAATTCTAAGAAAAATCTTAGAATTAGGGCATTTTCTTAGAATTTCTCCTTAAATTTAGGATTAAATTTTAGTAAAGATAAAAATGATTCACAAAACATCTCAGCCCTAAAAACAGCTCCTAAGGTAAAATTTGTTAAGAGTAGAGAGGAGGACTTTTAAGAGGCTTAAGAGTTTCTCTAGCAGAGGACAAAATGGCGGAAGGAAGAAATATTCTCCAAACACTAAAAGTAAACACTGCTTTTCTGTCCAATTTGATTTTCTTGTTGTTTTACTTCCTTCCATATCTCTTGGATTGTTGGCTACATAGCATCCAAAAGTGCAAATTAAATAAACTGTCTTGTAATCATGTAAAAGCTGAGACATTTTGCTCCCATCAATCTAAAATGGATTACAAGTAATAAAATTTGTACAGTAAATAAATGTGAGACCTTAAATATAGTAACTACTGTGTGGAAATTGGTTGCATCAAAAGCATTTTCAACATTTAGCTGTTTAATTATCTTTAAGACATTTAGCCTAGAAACTTTGCATAAAATAGCCTGTTCTCATGATTATACAATTTCTTCATATACAAAAAATATGATTCACTGTTGGTTCTATTATCATGTATTCTGTTTTCACAAAGAGCACATTTCAAAACCTTTGCAGAGGTCAGAGGTTATTTTTTATTAACCAATCACAGTACTTGAATTGCTGCATCATCCCTAGCAATGGGGTCGACCACACCCCCTCACTAAGATAAAGGGTTTTCTACTTTCCTTACATTACTACGTTCATTACATTTATTATGTAAAAGAAGGTTTGTTGTCATTGTCTAAGGTCACCTTATATTTAACTTTACTCAGTGACTAAAAAATAAAAGGTAAATAAAACATTTTTAATGAGTAGAGCAAAACACTTGTATACAATTGGATTGTAAATGTGGTAGCAGAAATGACTACAATATCAATCAACCAATAATTTATTTGTATAGTACTACAAGTTGACAAAAGTGCTTTACAGAACAAATAGGGAAGACAAACAGTGAGAAAAAAGAAAGCTATGAAAGCAACATAAGCTGTTAAAATAAAATAAAACATGTAAATTTAAGAAATTAAGAAGACTGAGAAATAGATATGGACAGACAAAAAATGAACGCATAAAACAATATTAAGAACATAGCTCAATCAGAATTAAAAATAGAGATCAATATGGGGAAAAAAACAGAACTTAAGAAAATGTTATTATAACAAAAAAACATTATCTACAGTGGAACCTTGTATTGCGAGTACCTTGGACTGCCAGTGTTTTGCAAGACGAGCAAAAAAATGTTATACATTTTGAACTACGAGCACTATTGTGGGTAATTGTCTCCCATGCTCAGCCTCAGTGCGCGTGCATTACTCGTATTGTCAACATCTGTGCGCACATTTACTGTTTACCATAATACTGTGACCACACATGTGCGTGTAAAGCATTTTTTAGGGCATAATGACAGTACAATGAAACCATTTCTATGATGTCATCTCCATCGCTCAGATAATGCTGTTTTAATAGTGTTGATGTCATAAATGTATGAGGGGCCTCTTGTTCTTTTAAAGATTTTTTTTTTGTTCAAACATCCTGGCCCTTTTAGGGTTCTTAACATTCTCAAAAACTGGAACAAAAGTTGAAATCTGCTGCCCTCAGGGCCTTTACAGGAGATTTTGCTGCATAGCTCATACACACTTGCACATACAGTGGAACCTCGGATTGCGAGTAACGTGGTTTACGAGTGTTCCGCAAACCGAGCAAAGATTTTTAAATAATTTTTTATTCGGAAAACCGAGCGAATATTAGTTTACGAGCGCCGAGTATCATTTATCACGCATGCGACTCTTATTTTGACACCGAGCGTCACTCTCTCTCCTTCCCCCCTCCCTCCCCCTCCCCCCACGGCTTCGCAAACACACAGAAACTCTTATGAGTGTGCGCTCGCAATTTGACATCGATACACACACACACGCACAGACACTCTCTCGCCTTTTCACCTCCACAGAAACACACAGAAACTCTGCTCTGTTGTGATTCTTTTCAAAGGTAAGGTGCTGGTTCATTTTTTTTTTTTTACTTTACAGCAGTGATTCCCTTAGTATGCGCACACGCCAGGTCAGAGAGATTTCTTTTTCCCTGTTAAAAGAGTGTTTCCGTTGTGTGGGTGTTTGTTGTGAATATAAAAAGGCAAGTTGGGGAGAGGGAGGAGGAGTGTTACTGTGTAAAACAAGGCGAGTGAAAGGGCTAATTCCACACACACACACACACACACACACACACACACACACGGCGCATGCGCGCACCAATGGAAACACTTATATGTCAGGATTTATTTGTACTTTTTTTTAAGGTAAAGTGCAGATTAATTTGTTTTATTTTGATTTATTTTTATGTATTTATTTTTGGGGGCTGTGGAACAAATAATTTGAGTTTTCATGATTTCTTATGGGAAATGATGATTTGGTTTACGAGTGTTTTGGAATATAAGCCCACTTCCGGAACAAATTATGCTCGTAATCCAAGGTTCCACTGTATACATGTCAAACTCGGTACAAATCTAGATTTCATTGAGCTGAGCAATTTTCATGTCACAGGCTCAACTTTATGCAAGGTCAGATATTTTGGGTCATTTGCAAAACGCAAAACATTTATGATATCAGCACTATTAAATACACACACTACGCATCCTACATACACACGCACACCCACACTACTGTAAAGTGTTTAGCAGGGCCGGCCAGAACACAGACACAGGGAACACCAGGTTAGAGAAATAAGTGCTTTTTTATTCATAAAAATGCACGGGAAAAATTGCAAAGATTATGGAAAATCGCTCATTGAGGAGCATTTGAGAGCGTAGCCTGGAGATCTCTCATTAATAGCAGCAGCCTGTCTTGGGCAGTCGATGGGCGGGGCAGGAGGAGTCAGCAAGTCTGAGACGCAATCCCCTTCTCGGCAAGTTGTGCAGGTTGTCCCTTGTGTGCATGAGGTGGAGCTGTCCATGGTGCTGAACCTATGCTGCGTTTACCTCTACTTTTTTGAGTGCGAGAGTGGTAGATGGCCAGAGGCACTGGCCGAGGATGAGCAATGGGTATGCTCAGAGATCTTTGAGTCACCTGAAGTTGTTACAAATCCTGATCAACCTGTCGGGCTTGGGCACGGTGACAATGGGGCTGGACTAGGGGCTGGTGGACTCCTCTATGATGCCATCCCAAAGCATTTTAGTGACTTCAGCTTTAATGGCATGGCAGTGGGTACTGTTCTATAAGCTCAATCAGCTCTTGTTGCTGCGGTGATGAAAGGTCCTCTTCTCGCTGTACAAATTTACGACCCTGTGCTTTTATATGATAGAGCTTCATGTTTTTTTCTCTTATCTGGCTGTTGCAGTCTATAGGTTACTGGCCCCACTCTCTCCATAATAGTGTAGGGTCCCTGCCACAGAGCCAGAAACTTACAGTTGGCACTAGGTCGGAGCAGAAGCACTAGGTACGCTGTTTGAAACACTCAGGTCTGTGCTGGCCGGTCATATGCTTTCTGCTGTTTTGATTGTGCTTGCTCCATGTGTTCTTGCACTATAGGGAGTACTTTGGCGATTTTGGACTACATATCTAGTATATACTCCACTACAGAATGGAACAATAAGGGATGCTCCTTCCAGGCCTCTTTTGCCACATCCAGTAGACTGTGACGCCTTCTCCCAAACAGTAGTTTAAAGGGGTGAAACCAGTGGAGGCCTGGGGAGTCTCTCAATTGCAAAGAGGACATGGGGAGTAGCTGGTCCCAGTTATGACCACCTTCACTGATCACTTGATGAAGCATCCTCTTAAACATTTGGATGAAACTTTTCACCAGGCCATCAGTCTGTGAGTGACAAATGGTGTCCGCTTCACCTGCAACAGCCAGAAAATAATTTGGACATAAAGGGGGTACCTTGATCAGTAGGGGGTTCCTTTGGTAGGCCCAGGCGACTGAAGAGCAGCACTAGCTCCTTTTGAAGTGGAAGAGCCTTAGGGTAGTGTGTTGTATAGTCCCTCACTACCAAGATGTACTCATGGCATTCATGCAGTCCCTAGCAGATTTTAGCAGGCCAGCCAGATCTTGATCAGTTCAAATAGTGTTCCGATGATAGGCAGAGGAATTACTGGGGTGGGGCACAGCTTCTTGGGCGCGGTCCTCTGACATTTGGGATACCGTTGACAAAAGTTCTTCACTTTGGCCTCAAGCCCCAGCCAATGGAAGCGATCCTTAATCTTCTCCATTGTGTTCTTCACTCCAAGGTGGCCGCGAGAGGGTGAGAGTGGGCCAGGTGCATTACAACGTTGACCTGAGGGACCACTAGGAGGTTGTGTGCTTCTCTTCTTCTCTTAGGAGTCGTCCTATGTAGGCTCACAAACACCATGCATTCTCTCCACAACAGAATGTCCTCACACCAAGAGCTAGCGGACTTTGAGAGGATGCAGAAAATAATGGCTGGGCAAATGGGCATAATTGGCAAACACAAGCAAGCACTAACTTATTTTGAAGATACAAGGGATATCCGAGCGCATCAAGCAGATTCAGTTACAGCTCAATGTAATTGAGTACTTCCGGGTTTCCATCCCCTAGCAAATTGACTTATGAGTTGGCTGCCAGCTTCAGAGTGGTGGCACAATTGGCTCCTCTGGTGGCTGAGACGCGCCTACCACCTCCCCAGCCATATGCAGTTGACCCTAAGTGGTGCAACGCCTTTATATTGCAGTGCGCTCTGGTTTTTGAAATATAACTCTCCCAGTTCCCCACAGAGCGAGCTAAGATTTTTTTTGTGATCTCCTTGCTCATGGGGCGAAAAAGACAACCGTAGACGCCTTTGTTGAGGCCCTAAAGGCCACCTTTCACTATCCGCATATGTCAGGGGGCATAATATCTCCACTACTCTGGATGTGCCAGGGTAGCTGCTTAGTGGCAGACTATACCATTGAGTTATGAACCTAGACAGCAGGCTCAGGGTGGAACTCTTCAGCCCTGTAAGAAAGGCAAAAGAATGATTTATCCACTCAGGAACCTCCCGCAACCTAGAATAACTGTATAAGCTAGCGACTCACATTCATAACCGCACTCATGAGCATCGCTATGAGCGCCTGGCAGGGACATCATACAGACGGGCATTTGTACCCCTGCCTACAGAATCAGAAACTGAAGAGCACCTATGAGCGAAGGGGAGAGTCTATACAATTAGGTACGGCCTTAGACAGCATCACACATGGTAGATGAGACAACCACTTTGGGTGTGGCAGGACTAGTCACTGACACCGGCCAGTCCCCCGGGCAAATAGAGGGGGCCCAGTATTGATTCAAAAGACTGACCCCCATCATGCAAGGCTCTTTCTGTCATCCTGGGCTTCTTGGACTAGGCATGCCAGTTGATCCACTACACTTCCCCTTCTCTGTTGCATCCTTGGATGGCGATCCATTTAAATCATGGCCCATCACCCAGCATATGGGTCCAGTTGTGTTACGGGTTGGGTGGCACAGAAATTGTTGTTTCTGGTAACGCAGATAACAGAACTACAGTCGTGGCCAAAAGTTTTGAGAATGACACAAATATTAGTTTTCACAAAGTTTGCTGCTAAACTGCTTTTAGATCTTTGTTTCAGTTGTTTCTGTGATGTACTGAAATATAATTACAAGCACTTCATACGTTTCAAAGGCTTTTATCGACAATTACATGCCATTTATGCAAAGAGTCAGTATTTGCTGTGTTGGCCCTTCTTTTTCAGGACCTCTGCAACTCTGCGACTGGTCATGCTCTCAATCAACTTCTGGGCCAAATCCTGACTAATAGGATTCTTTCATAATCACTTCTTGGAGTTTGTCAGAATTAGTGGGTTTTTGTTTGTCCACACACCTCTTGAGGATTGACCACAAGTTCTCAATTGGATTAAGATCTGGGGAGTTTCCAGGCCATGGACCCAAAATTTCAACGTTTTGGTCCCCGAGCCACTTTTGCCTTATGGCATGGTGCTCCATCGTGCTGGAAAATGGACTGTTCTTCAAACTGTTGTTGGATTGTTGGAAGGAGTTGCTGTTGGAGGATGTTTTGGTACCATTCTTTATTCATGGCTGTGTTTTTGGTCAAAATTGTGAGTGAGCCCACTCCCTTGGATGAGAAGCAACCCCACACATGAATGGCCTCAAGATGCTTTACTGTTGGCATGACACAGGACTGATGGTAGTGCTCACCTTTTCTTCTCCAGTCAAGCCTTTTTCCAGATGCCTCAAACAATCGGAAAGAGGCTTCATCCGAGAATATGAATTTGCCCCAATCCTCAGCAGTACATTCGCCATACTTTTTGCAGAAGATCAATCTGTCCCTGATGTTTTTTTGGACAGAAGTGGCTTCTTTGCTGCCCTTCTTGACACCAGGCCATCTTCTAAAAGTCTTCACCTCACAATGCATGCAGATGCGCTCACACCTGCCTGCTGCCATTCCTGAGCAGCTCTGCACTGGTGGCACTCCGAATGCACTTTAGGAGATGATCCTGGTGCTTGCTGGACTTTCTTGGACGCCCTGAAGCCTTCTTAACAATAATTGAACCTCTTTTCTTGAAGTTCTTGATGATCCTATAAATGGTCGATTTAGGTGCAATCTTAGTAGCCACAATATCGTTGCCTGTGAAGTAATTTTCATGGCAAAGAAGGACTATGCAATTCATCTGATCACTCTTCATAACATTCTGGAGTATATGCAAATTGCTATTATAAAAACTTAAGCAGCAACTTTTCCAATTTCCAATATTTCTGTAATTCTCAAAACTTTTGGCCACGACTGTACCAAAAAGGGATGTATTGCTGAAGCTAGGGGAACTGTGGTGCTAGGGTTCCCCTAGCTTCAGCAATACTTCCCTAGGATTGACTGGTCAACCTGGTCTGTCTCCATTTGGGGGTCCCAGTGCTCCCAGAGTTGCCTGAAGGGGATCCAACCCCTCTTTTATAGCCTCCCATGAACCATTGGATTTGACCACCAATTTTTGTTTCTTTATAAAGAAACAAAAATTTGTTGAACTATTCTATAGATAGATGGAACTACACTACTTACACACAGACAAACACAAATACACTGACACCTTCCCTTGAAGGTTCCGTTGGATTCCCACAAGCCTTTTCCATTTGAGTTTCCGAAGGAGTTTGGTTGATTCCATGACCTCTTCCATTGATTCCCATGAGGTCTGGGCTGGTCCCAGGATTTCTTCCAGTGATGTCTGGATGAGTGTTGTCATCCATGAGATCCATCCCAGAGGCGGTCAGGCCTGTTTAGGTCAGGAACCAGCATAGGAGTCTCGTTTTCTGTTGGATGAGGGTGATTTCCACTCTTTGGGTGGCGGCTTAGCATTTGTCTTGATGATAGGCACCCTCTAGAGCCAGCCCTGACTCTGAGTGTTGAAGTCAAAAACTGCAGTGGTTTTGGCGCCCTTTTCTGAAGCCATTTTCTGTTTGTCATAGGCTTTATGTGCCAGGTCTTGCAACTGCTGAGCATTCTTTATTCATGGACATGCAAGAATGTCAAGATAGTGGCTTACTCCAGGATGGAGTTTTCATAGGAAGAGAGTTTTAAAGTTAAAATCCTTTTCCATGTCTTGTTCATTACGAATAGTTCTTTATTAATTTGAAACTCACCTGTTCTTTGTCCTCGATGTCTATGTCCTGTTCATTTATGAATAGTTCGAATGCCAATGTATGCACTGAGTCGACTGTAATAGGCTTGCAGAGGTTTGTGATGACCTTGTCTTGTTTCCAGAGAACCCAAAAGTTCTTGTTCGGACTCAGGATCAGCGAAATCTTTAATAAGGGCTTCTCAGAACAGGTGAGGGTCTACCTTGGTCAGTAATATTGGGTGTCATTCCCAGATATTTTGCAGATAAGCTTGGACATCCTGGCTACTTGGCACATTTGGCGTGAATTCGCCAATGTTCCTGGCGAGCTTGTCAAGGTCCAAGCAATGCAATGATCTGTGGCTGAAGTGAGCAGGTTCTCTCTGTTGTGCCATGAGGTATGGTTTTTTACAGGGAGCTGGGGAATGTTTAAATTCCGCCCCTTACCATTTTCGATGTGCATCGGTCCAGGTATGGGGGACCTGGTTCTGCTTGGCAGGGGTGAGATTGGTGCTCATTGTGTTCTTGATGGCTCATGGCACAACATATAGGCATGTTTGAGTTCATATTTGACACTGTCGGACTCCTCTTTATCATAGTCCAGCTGTCACATGAGGCAGCTAATCTAATTTCTTGCCTCATCCAGGTAAGGCCTTTTCCAGTCGCTGTTCTGCATACTATAGTCTGTCGGAGAGGTCAGCATAGTCTGCCTTGCCTTGCTTGTGTACTGGGAGGTGGAGAATTGCTGGGAGAGGGCATCGGGTTTGACATTCTTAGAGCCTGGCCAGTATGATGGTGTGAATTGGAAACGGGAGAAAAAAGTGACCACCGCGCCTGGCGAGAATTAAGTCTTTTGGTTGTCTTTAAATATTGTGGTATTTCGTCCATATCTGATGGAAGCTCTCGGGCCGCGAGTTCGTCCTTGATTGAGTCCGAGAGTCCGTTCTTGATTGAGTCCGAGAGTCCGTTGAGGAATCCATCAAAAAGAGCCTTTTCGTCCCAGGCGCAGGAGGGCGCCAGTGTCCAAAAATGGCATAGTCAGAGACGGAGCTAGATCCCTGGCAAGTTTTTGTCCTGCCGCCTGGTGTCCTGTGAATGAACGGTCGAAGCCGGCGTGCTAGCTCTGTGCGCAGCGTGAGCATGGGAAACATACAGAAGGTAACCGTCACTGTACCACTAGCAGAAGAGCTTTCAACTTACCAGGCTTAAGCGAAGGGAAACCTATGACATTTAAGCTCAGTCAGTTAAATAACTGAAGGAGAGAAAATAAGGCCTAACAGGTAGTGATAAAATGATATATTTATATTTATTATATTATATTATTTATATTCATAGCCAAGTACTGCCTATCAATAAATTTGAATTTAATCAAAAACGTTGATATATCTCCATAATTCAATTCAAAAAGTGAAACTCATTTATTATATAGATTCACTACACACAGACTGATATATTTCAAGTGTTTATTTCTTTTAATGTGGATGATTATGGTTTACAGCTAATAAACACCCAAAATTTAGTATCTCAGAAAATTAGAATATTGGGAAAAAGTTCAATATTGGAGACTCGTGGTATCACACTCTAATCAGCTAATGAACTCAAAACACCTGCAAAGGTTTCTTGAGCCTTTAAATGGTCTCTGTCGGGTTCAGTGGGCCACAAAAAGTCCAAGCACATTAATCTGTATCCAAGCACATTAATCGAACGTTTAAATGGGAGAAAAAAATCTGGTAGAAAACGGTGCACAAGCAACAGGGTTAACCACAGCCCTAAATGGATTGTGAGGCGAAGCCCATTCACTAATTTGGAGGAGATTCAACAGGAGTGTACAGCAGCTGGAGTCAGTGCTTCAAGAGCCACCACACACAGATGTATCCAGGACATGGGCCACAACGGTTGCGTTCCTTGTGTCAAGCCACTCTTGAACCTGAGACAACATCAGAGGTATCTTACCTGGGCTAAGGGCAAAAAGAATTGGACTGTTTCTCAATGGGCCAAAGCCCTCTTTTCAGATGAAAGTAAATTTTCAGTTTCATTTGGAAATCAAGGTCCCTGTGTCTGGAGGATTCAAATCCAGTGTAAAGTTTGCAGTCAGTGGTGGTTTGGAGAGCCCTGTCATGTGCTGGTGTTGGTCCACTGTTGGCTTAGCTGTCTACCAGAACATTTTAGAGCACTCAGGTTTCCACCCGAATTTCAGCATGTCTAGCAGACATCTTATCCTGGATGGCAGTTCATCAGCTGAAGCTCAATCTGAGTAAAACCGAACTGCTGTTCAAGACCTTGTGATATCCCTGGACAACAATCAGATCGCTCCTTCAGCCGCTGTCCGCAATCTTGGGGTAACTGTGGACAACCATCTGTCATTTTCCCCACACCTCGCAAAACTTATTTGCTCCTGTTGATTTTTTACTTTACAACATCAGGAGACGCCACCCATTTCTTTCTTCACAGGATACTCAGTTGCTTGTTCAGCTCTTATTTCAAGACTGGACTACTGCAAGTCACTCCTGACAGGTCTGCCTCTTTCCCCGATTCGTTCTCTGCAGCTAATCCAGAATGGAACAAGATGTCTTGTTTTCAACCTTCCCAAGTTCTCCTACACCACCCCACTTCTCTGCTCATTGCACTGGCTTCCTGTAGCTGCCTGCTGCTGATGCTTGTCTAAAAAGCTAAAAATGGCCCAGCACCCACTTGCCTGTCTGCTCTAATCACAACACCCACCGCACCATGTTCCCTCCGATCTTCCAGTACTGCTTGCCTCGTTCCACCATCTCATAGAGATCGAGGAAGACATTCATCCAGAGCACTCCATGCTTCCCTCTGCTGATTTCACTTTCCAGTAGGACCTGGCACCTGCCCACACTGCCAAAAGTAGTAATACTTGGTTTAAATATCCCTTTGCTTGATGGGCCAGCAAACTCATAGGGATACTGTGTTGAGGAAGATGCGAGACACCAGACCTAACAACGCAAAAGAGGTGAAGGCCGCTATCAGAGCAACCTGGGCTTCCATAACCTATCAGCAGTGCCACAGACCGATTGCCTCCATGCCACGCTGCAGTAATTCATTCATACAAAGTGAGCCACGACCAAGCAGTCGAGCTGTAAATTTTCATTCACAGGAGTCCAACATTTCTGTGTTAAAAAATTTTTTTCTTTTCTTTTTGAATATTTTTGAATTTGTCTTAAGTAATATCCTATAGTAATTTTCTGAGATAGTGAATTTTGGGTTTTCATTAGCTATAAATCATAATCATTAAAATTAATGGAAATAAACACTTGAAATATATTAGTCTGTGTGTAATAAAACTGTATAATGACTTTTTGAATTGAATTGCAGAAATAAATCAAATTTTTATGAAATAGTTTTTTCTAATTTATTGAGATGCACCTGTATTAAGCTTTAATGAAGTAAACACTAAAATTGATAGAAGCAATTGGGATTTAATTAATAGATCGTTCATTGAATTAGGGAAGCACAAACTATGATTAAGTATTACTAAAATTCATAAAAATGAATGAATATTAAGATTAAGTAATGAAGATGGTTAACAATCAAGATTTAGAGGAAAAGGCCGCAAGGAGGACGGTGTTAAGGCCCCTGATCCCAGCCGGGAAAGCTGTCCAGCCGTAGGACGTCCCAGAGAGACTTCAGTCTGTGGCCTCGGACCTACACATGCACTTTCCACATATTCCTTCCCTTACTTTCCATCCTCCCTCCTTTAACCCTTTCCTTGCATAAATCCTTTTTTCCCAAAGACCTCGCCTTGTGTCCGTGCTTCATGGTGCCACCCGTGTACATAGGGTTGAACCTGTTGCAATATATATACATGAAACAATATATATTATATAATATTATATATAAACAATACATATGTAGATTGTCATTATTTACACTTCATCTCACTTCTTAGTAATAATAAGAGCTGGTTAATTTTTTTTATATTATGTGGATAAAAACTAAATCAAATTTTCATTTTCATATCTTACATAATGTTGCACCACCTCACATCTTGACTTAAAGCGAATTGCCCTTAATGCTCAGCAATAACATATTGTTTGAATAAATTGTTACATACAATACTACATCGTATGCAAATAAAACAGAAACCATTTTAATGAAAAATTTAAATGGCACATACATTTTGATGCATATATTTGATTCATTGGAAAAAAAAAAACAATTAGAATTTAAGAATATAACTATAAGATTTCACATACTTCAGGTATGTTTCAAATACATTTACACTTAAGACACTGATTTTTGGGAGGTCACCTCAAGATATTTTCAGACCATTACATTATTATTGTCAGGCTCGGTAGAGGGCGTTGTGGATCCAAGTGCAGAGGTTCGGAGTGTATGCTGATTGAAGTGTCGTTTAGGCGTGCTTGTGACTCACTTCGTGGTGCTTTGAAGCTGTATTGTGGAATCCGCGTTGAACAGGGAAAGCGTTGCTGTAATGCAAAGGCAAGTAGTACTGACAGGAGTGCGCAGAGGCGAGAGGCGGTGTGTCTGACGCTCCTCTGGAGAATGCGGAAGTGCGCTGAGCC
>JAAGKR010005992.1:0-46492 GCA_011419295.1 Clarias macrocephalus
ATTAAAAGAAAATGAAAAGAAGACTTATGGAAACATATATATGTTTAAGAAAAATGTGTCTAGATAATGAGATTGTCCCTGATGAGCAAGCCAAAGGTGACGGCGACAGTGGCAAGGAAAAACTCCCTGAGATGGCAATAGGAAGAAACCTTGAGAGGAACCAGACTCAACAGGGAACCCATCCTCATCTGGGAGATAACAGATAACAGAAATTGTATAACATCATGTGTGTTATGCAGATGAAAGTTCGATATAACAGAAGTTATTTAAATTAACACAAAGTCCAGTTCAGTTCAGGGATGAGTCAGCTGGTGCAGAGCGCAGATGGGGGTCTGGATCACTGGGAGCTCAGGAGCAGCATGTGTAGCTCCAAACCAACATGAAGAGGAATCCAGCTGGAGCAGGTCCTTCTCTGGATGCCTCAGGATCCTCGCAGGGTTGGCCTCTGTCTACTGAAGCTGGCACAATCTCCAGATGCCTCGGTATGGGTGGAAAAATAAAGAGCAGGTGAAAAGAATTAGCGTGGTTGCCATTCATGTGCCCTTCATGTGCACATGTGCCCTGCGATGGATTGGCCAGGGTGTACCCCGCCTTGTTCCTAAATCCCCTGGGTATCTAACCCCTTAAAATAGGGAATGCATCTGGAATGAGATATTCAAAAAGCACACTTATTCACAAACCTTTGCCCATACACCTGTAATTTTTGGAGGCCACACACATACATGCAGTTATATTCAAATCACATGCAGTTTCATTCATAACAGAGATTATTGCTTAGAGCTTAAGGATAACTATGACTTCTAATAAAAATAATATTGTATAGTCTAATATCAGCATTATATGTCCCACACACAAACCTAAAAGAAAACAAAAAAAAAATAAATACAACATGTAGGTTGGTACCTGGTTGTTGTCAGGACTGTTTGAAAGGCAAATCTGTCTTCATCCATCATATTCCCTGATGTGAAAGGGTAGAGTGGAGGTTTATAAGGGGGATGTGTATATGAGTTTGTGTATGTGGTGGGGGGAATAAAGGCGGTTCCCACCCGCTGCTCAAACAGGGGCCGAGAAAAACTAAATACTTGTTTACCTGCTTTATCCAACATTTAACTTTATTTAACATTACATATCACATATCACTACATATGACTGACTGTCACTTAAGAAAAAAAATGGAGGATTGGCATGACAGATCGCATCAAACAAATCAGAGTAAGTTGATTAGGATGTCATGCAGACCTCGGTTTGCGAGTGTTCCGCAAGACGAGTAAAGATGAGAGGGGAAAGTCTCATTCCGCCTCTCCTCTTACTTTAGCTTCACACACACACACACACACACACACACACACACACACACACACACACACACACACACACACACACACACACACACACACACACAAACAGAAATACATATCTGTCAAGATTTATTTTTACTTTTTTTAAAGGTAAAGTGCAGGTTAATTTGTTTTATTTTTACTTTATATTTTGTATTCATTATTTTATGTATTTATTTTTTGGGGCTGTGGATTGAATAATTAGATTTTCCATTATTACTTATGGGAAAATATGATTTGGTTTACGAGTGTTTTGATGTTCCCGCTTCTGGAATGAATTATGTTGGTAATCCAAGGTTCCACTGTAAATGAATCCAAATTAGATAGGATTTAAGGGAATAAAGCAACCTGTAAACCCGACCATGAAAGCACACTATTAGTGAGCCAGTGTAAATAATTTGATTATTTTAACCATGCAAAATACCTAAATCTCTGGTCACGAGTCCACATACTTTTGGCAACAAAACATGCATATTTAGTTATTTTTTGTATGCTCATGGAATAAATACAAGGGGCTTTCAAACCGGGCCAAACCGGGACATGTGATGAAATTTCTTGTGAATGAAGATGTAAAACAGATTGACATTTACAGAATACTTCCAGCACTCGCACATTACAGGAACTCGGCTGGGAGTTATTGCCACATCCCCCGTACAGTCCAAGCCATTTCCTCATGTTTGGGCCATTTAAGGAGTTCCTGGAAGGCCAGTGTTTCAGAAATGAAACAGGCAGTCTGATAATGGGTCTGGCATACTGAGAAAACTTTCTACCTTGATGGTATCCCAGCATTAGTAGAGTTCTGGGATGGGTGCAATAGTGTAGCAGGGGATTATATAGAGAAATTGTTATTCTGCATTATCAAAAGTCTTTGTTGGACTTGAACGACCCCTGTATAACTGATAACTTACTCAACATTATTCTGTCTGATTTAAACAATACATTATCATACAATTATTTTACTTACTTATTTTACTTACTTCTACAGTATATTTACATTTGATATCACACACAAAATATTGTCTAAGAGCAGCAAACTAAAGCACTTGCCACAGATTCTACATGACGAAATGGGCCAGGGAGTTCAGGAGCTGTTAATAAAAGCTATAAACGCTAAACCACATTTATTCCTGTAACACCAACCCTCTTGCCTCTTCAAAACTGTCATATAAATCCATGGAGGAGTACTATGGAGACGCTGAAGCCCGGTGTAGTCGAGTGTTTCAGATGCATTAGGTCGTATAATTCTTAAGGTTGAACACAGAAACAGCTTTAGCAGCTCAGTATTAAAGCAGTGCTCCTCTGTTTTAGTCAGTTTGAATCCTGTCTCTCTGTAAATAACATGTGATTTTCAGATAGTGAAAAAAGGAGGCTGCTCAGTGATACAGTAATCGACTTAACCAGGGATGATGGGAGCTATGAATCTCTCTGAAAAATTCATAAGATCCATTACAGGCCAAGTAAAGCCAAGCCAAGCATATGGTGATATCAAAGAGAGAGAGAGAGAGAGAGCGAGAGAGAGAGAGAGAGATACAGTCAGGATAAAAAAAAAATGACAAAAGATTTTTTTTTTCTATATAATAAATAATTCATGCTCAAGTAAAGTTACTTTTGATGTCATGATTTAATGAATGATTTGATGCTCGGCTTGCTCAAGCCTGTACTAATGTCTGTTCAGGGAACTGGGGAAGGCCATGTGTCGTGTGAGCTAACAAGCACTTCTGCTAAACGCCTTCATTCTCCATGTGTCTGCGTCTCTCATAACCAGACACCTGCTTTGCAGAAAAAGAAAACAACTCAATTTAACAAACACACTTCCACATTTTCGCACCCGCTCACTCTGACCCTAGCCTGCAACACAAGAGTCGCGTTACTGAGCGATGCAGCAAGATGAACAGCTGGGATTCTGTTGTACTGTTGTCGTTATTCAAGCCTCTGATGGGCAGCGAGCTATGAACAGAACAATGCTGTTCAATAAGCAAAACATCTTGTATCAGAAAACAGACTTCGATTAAACAGCAGCGTTTATGGAGAAACCGTAGGTTACGTGTATTTACATGTGATTATGGCAGCAATCGCACATGAACAGGAAAATAGAAGCGCATGTATCACATGTGAAAACTGACGTCTAAAAACGAGTATAATGTGCAATAATCACCTGGAGAAATAAAACCACATGCACTAGATGTAAACAAAATATGAAGAATCTAAAAAAAAAAAAAAAAAAGTGAAAGTAAAGTGTTATTTACATGTGACTTGTGGGAGAATAAACATCATAAGTATTAATGCAGTAATCGTCTTATCTCTTTAAGACATGAACACAGGACATATATCCTGTCTGTCGGGTTTCCCCGCTGGAGCTGAGACTCCACTTCTGCTTCCTCTGAAACATTTATGATGTCAAGAAGAACCTGATCTGTGCTCTATGGTGTCGTATCAGAGATCTTCTAAGCGGCACACCCCCCGGTTCAGTCAGACTCTTCTACGCCACTGTACTGTAAATGCACAGATGTGACTGTATAGAGGTGTATGTGACATGTACAACAAAATATCAGTCTACAAATGATCTCAAATAGACACAGTAGTACAATATATCTTTGCACAAGTGCTTAAAAACATTACATCAGTATTGTTTCAATTAAACAGATAAGCAGTGAACAAAATGGATGCTGACTGACCTGAGATGTACAGTATTGTTAGATAGAAAAACTCTAGTGCATGCACTCAGATGGATAAAAGGGAGGCCGAAGGGATGGAGGGAGGGAAAACAACCCTAAAAGCTTCCATCACCTCATGAAAAAGACACAGGAACCCCTCAATGCAGCGTGTCTGCATCTCCAAATACCACAGAATGAATGGAATGACAAAATCATTTTGACAGGCTGTTCACTTGTAACATCCCACCCTCTAACCTCTACTGCCATGGGGAGTTGCCCAGAGAGATGGGGCTTCATTGCTGGGGGGAACCAAGTGCCTGGATATTGATCACACACATGCACGCACGCACACACACACACGCAGCATCTTTAGATAATAGGCTGCACTTGAAGCTTCCCGCTCTGTATGTATTGATTGGGAACAAGTCAACACTAGTAATTTAATACGATTTATTAAAGGCCACGCAGGCCTCAGTTGTAGTTGTCCTCTTGCGGAAGTATGGATCGGTTGTTTTTTTTCCTCCCCCCTGGTCCCTAAGATGTGACACATACAGGAGAGCGTGCAACACATGTTTAAGGAAAAACAGAGGTGACTGACATCATGCTATGTGTCTAACATGCTAGTGTTAGAAAAAAATGTGATTGATGTTATGTGAGGACAGTTGCAGTGTTTGGATTATTAAAATTCCCCATGTGTAGTTCAGGCCTCTAAATGTGCTAGATCTTCCTCCAATAGAAACAACCCCTATACTTTCTTTTTTTTTCCCCCATAGCCTTTAGACCATTGCTTTATAACACAAGAACTTGCGTTTAAGCTTGAAACAATCTTTGGTAGAACGTTTGGACTGAATTGTTGCCAAATGTGATATGATATAACCAACATGCATCTTAGAATTCAGACAATAAAAAAACTTTAAAAACACCCATATGATGATATTGATAATATGATATCATCATCATCATCATCATCATCTATACCACTTAATCCTGTATTCAGGGTCACAGGGGGCCTGGAGCCTATCCTAGGAGACTTTGGGCACAAGGCGGGGTACACCTTGACAGAATGCCAAACCATCACAGGGCACACACACATATACACACTCACACACTATGGCCGATTTGGGAATGTCAATTAACCTAACCTACATATCTTTGGACTGTGGGATGAAACCGGAGTACCCAGAGGAAACCCACCAAGCACGGGGAGAACATGCAAACTCCATGCACACAGGGACGGAATTTCGAACCTGGCCGGGAATCGAACCCACATCCTGGAGGTGCAAGGCGACAGTTCTAACCACTACACCACCGTGCCTAATAAGATGGCTGATATTTGAATAAAAAAAATGGCAAGCTTAAAACGAAAAGGTAAGAAGAATTTTATTTATTACTGATATTTTGTCAGATAAATAGTCCTAGTTGCAATTATGAAATGCAAACTTGCTTTCATTAAATAATATGGATTCCACTGTCACTATTTAACCACTTAAAAAAGGAAAGGCCATTGAATTAAAAACTGTGTCCAAACGTTTAACGTAAAACATTTGGACACACCTTCTAACTCCTGATTTTTATTCCTTTCTACAAAATAAAACAATAATGAAGTCACCAAAAATTTGCAATAGTTAACAGTTTAACAGTTGTTACTGAGATGTGTGTGCTACTTATCATGGACATCTACACCACACGCTGCATCCACGAAGCCACCGGCACACACATTCCATTTATTATCATTACAAAAGTTTTATTTGCACTGATGTTGGCCCTTCTCATTCCATCTAAATGTCATGATGTACAAATTTGTTTGTGGCTTATTGTCTTTTCTGTACTATTCTGTGTGCCTTAAATTGCCCCCTGGGGATAAACAAAGTGTATTTGAATTTGAATTCACCCTCCTGCCACCTGGAAAAAGGTACCAAAGCATTTGGGCCCTCACGTCCAGACTGTGTATTAGTTTTTTCCCACAAGCCATCCGACTCCTCAATACCATGGAATATACTGGTGACTAAAAGTTCTAAATGGACGTTTCCTCTGTAGGTCTTGTCTTCCTGGGATGGTCTTCATGAGAGCCAGTTTCATCATGTTGCTTGACGGTTTTTGCAAATAAAGACTTCATGTCTTAAAATAACAACTGACTGTTGTTGTTAGTTAACTACCCAATGCCATATGTGTTATTTTGTAGTTTTGAAGTTTCCAGTATTATTCTAGAATGTTCAAAATAAATCACTAAATGAAAAAGCATTGAGTTAGAAGGTGTGTCCAAACTTTAATTTTTTTTGATTCAGCACATCCTGTTATTGTAGAATTATTTTCAGTTAATGCACATTTAAATGAGGACACAAGATACTAAACAGAGGTCAAGTGCTACGACCAGAGAGTTTGCTGATGATAAAGCAAACAGTGTCAACAAAAACACTTTATTCAGGTGTCTTGCGTTTGTTGTTATTTTGTACAATTTACTTTCACATGCAGAGTAGGCGGTTTCATCTTTCAGTTGTGATTTTCTCACAAGAATCATGACACCACATGCATTTACGTGAAATAACGTGCAATTTTAGAGCATAACACTGACTTCACCATGCATTCACCTTCATGTCTTCCTGTGTGGCAAATGTGTGCAACATTTCAGACATACTCATTTTTGTAACTTCGTACTTTTCTTATCAGTTTTGTTGTGGTTTCAGAATATTTTATAGTAGCTAGAGAATAATGTGTGGGAACACCCAGCTTTGTAGAACTTTGTAATAGTGCAAGATTTTTATCAAGATTTAGTCTACATTTTGTTGGGGACAAACTTACACTCATACGGAACAAATTGTACAGGCATCGAAAAAAGAAAAAAAGATCCATCTCACATTTCTTGTCATCCTATAAAGCAGAGATTCACAATCAGTTTGAACTGAAAAATTAATTGATAATGATTGACCCTTGCCTGTGTTATAAACGAGCTTCTAAAAAAATGCAGTATCCATGGATGCTGCAGGTTTTTATTCCAACTAAACAGGAACCAAACTCAACTTTTGTTTGCAGACAAAAGCAATCAAGCAATTAAACAAATATGATTGATGTGGTAAAAGTCGACTAGTTTGAATCCCGGGTGGTGCTGTAACCTCTCGCAGCCGGAGGTCTAGAGAGAGCTGATTGGCCGAGCTCTCTCAGAGGGGAGGGATGAGAGGTACTTAGCGCTCCCACATTAATCACGGCTCTACAGCCAACCAGGGGCGTCTGTGAGCTCGCGCAACAGAAGGAGCGGATAGCGCTGTCCTCCGAGTGTGTTACTCCACCCCCAACGGTGCGTGAGCGAGCAGTTCGAAAAGATGCGGTCGGCTGGCGTCACGTGGTTCGGAGGAAACACATGATAGTCATCTTAAAAGAATAGTCTTTTTAAAAAAAAAATCTTATTTCTACCCAAATGTTTAAGAAAAAAAAAATATTGGTCTTTTGCCAGATAATTTTATAATTAAAAATGATAATAAATTCCTAAAAACTAGCAAAATCCTATATTTTCGATTATTATATGATTTTTGTTTGAAGTTTCATAACATTTGACTAGAAACATATAATAATCTTATAACAACCTTATTATTATTATTTTTTTTTTACAAATTATACATAGGTTTTGCTAGTTTAAAAAAAAATTCACTTGGTAGAATGGGAAGATTTTTTTTCCATGACATGAATACAATCCTCAGAATGATTTATAATGCTTATATTAGTAGTAGTAGTAGTAAGTAGTAAAAAGATTAAAATGCATCAGTATAGCAACGAACAGAACATGTGATGCTAACACACAACGTCACAGAAGAGAGAGAGAGAGAGAGAGAGAGAGAGAAAAAGAGAGAGCTTTAAACAGGACACTTTCTTTTCTGACATGCCAACTGGGCACTGGGGATTATTTTTGGCAGACGACTCCAATTCCAGACAAAGACCACAGCGCTTAAAATTAGCTGGGAGGTCGTGAAAGAGATGAAAGATTGAATCGATTTTGCCTAACATCATGATTTCGAATTGAATCGTAGAATAGATTTCTTGATGATTTTGATGAAATCAAAAATAATTTTGGTATAAATATATATGTGCTGAATAGTGTACAGATTCCAGAGTGCTGTCAGAGAGCTGAGCCTGAAAGGTCAGTGTGTGTGTCAGGTAATCGGGTTACGAAGGTGTTGTCATGTTGCTGGTGCCTATTAAAAAATACATGGTTATGTGATAGCGCTGACCTGATGCAGGTCTGCTACTTAACACATGCTTTAAGTAAAGCACGTACTGAACAATGAGCAGTTGGATTGTATGAAGTGTTTCAAAATATACGCACATATAGAGTACACACAAGAGTATTTACTAGGCAGAACATAGGGAATGTATCAGTGATCCCTTTTTAATCAGTGTACTCTCTCTCTCTCTCTCTCTCTCTCTCTCGCTCTCTCTCGCTCTCTCTCTCTCTCTCTCTCTCTCTCTCTCACACACACACACTTACACAAATCCAGGCTTAATATACAGTATGTCCAGGTTCGGTGAATCTGCAGTGTAAAGTCTGTACATGCTTTTCAAATGCATTTCCGCCGCGTCTCAAATAAACAATGAGGAAACAACAAGAGAAATGTCAAACATCTGACATCACCAGGCCTATAGATCTGTCAGCGTCGTCTAGCAGAGACACACTTCTTTCCTTACCCCCAATAAACATCACGGTCTGCTGTCAAAACACTGAATCAGCAGTCTCCAATTAAGCGGGAGCAAATCTGAGGCAGACACGCGACAGGCGTGCTCTTCCATACGCTCTGTTTGCACTATGCCTTTTGTTGTTCGGCTTTTCATCACACAGCAATAGACAGAGCAAACCACCCAACCAGCTGCGGCTTAAATCCTAGTGCTCAAACCTTGTCCTCATCCATTGAGCTAAAATCAGGGTCTTCTATCCATACACTGAACAGGAAGTCAAACACAAGGCCTGGATCACGTTTCATACATTGGAGAAATGTTGGATTAAGGCTTTGTGCAAAAAAAAAAAAAAAAAAAAAAAAAAAAAAAAAAAAGACTCACAACCCATGCAATCACGGATGTCTTTTCAATAGTTGCATGGCATGACATGTTTAAATAACCAGTGTCTGAGACAACTGCTGTGAGTCAGTGCGTTCTGTACCAGCTGTAGTGCTTCCAGGTTTTGAACACTGAACGGTCAAAAAAAGGAAATCATAATCCAGAATTTAATAATAATAAAAATAAAAATAAACATAAAATCATGGACCTAAAAGTCAAACGATTAAGAAGAATATTTGGGTAATAGTTGAGTGCGTCTTCTCGAGGGAGCTTTCGAGGTGTCCTGCTTGAGTGCATGTCAGATTGCGCCGGTGTAATCCTATTAGCCCACACTGTGCTTAATAAGAGCTTTACACAGTGAGCTCTCCATGCTGTTGTCCTTTCATACACTTCGGGCTCGACTTCATGGCTTTCTAGACTCTTTTGTGTATGTATCATTCTAAAAAAAATCTCTGTGATCAAAGAGCAGAGAGGGATAGTACCTAATCCGGAGCTGATTGAGGCCAGTTTGTGGGAGGGCAGGCTGCGGCAGGACAGACACACTCAACAATGGCAGCAAATCAACTAGATGATGTCATTCAGAGATGGGTGAGTGAGCAGCAAATCACGTGAAAGAAAAGGAAGACGTCTTCATTGGCAGAGATCAGTTTGAATTAAATGGTGTTAGAATTAGAACTGATTTATTATTGTACAGTGCGGTAAGTAACTGTAATTGGGGGGTAATGAACTGGGAGTCAGTTATTATGTAATAGGTTAGAATTCGGTAATAAATCATTTCTGGTACATACTCAATCAAAAAACATTACACACAATATTCAATTAGAAGAAATTCAGCCTAATATAGTACTTGGTTCCAAGCGGCAAAAGTTACCCAGAAATCAATATTTAATGATATGGTACAGTAGAGTTAACACTGAAAATGAGTGTTTCATGTTACAAGCATGACAGGAAAGTAGGTAAATATTTTTTTTGTTTTATTGATAGATTTATTAGCAAGTTGCCTGTAATAATCTGATACAATAAAGTCCATTTTTTGTATGGCATCTATTCTCATCTTTGTGATACTCAGATCATAACCAGATATAAACTAGTTTTACGGGGTGCATATGGGTCAGGGGTAGCCCGGTGGTTAAGGCGTTAGACTGCTGATCACAAGGTCAGGTATTCACTCACCCATCCAAATTATTGAGTACAGGTGTTCCAATCAATTCCTTGGTTAAAATTGAGCTCTTTATGCATGCAGACCGCTTCTACAACATTTGTGAAAGACTGGATTGCTCTCAGGAGCTCAGTGAATTCCAGCCTGGGATCGTGATAGGATGCCAACTGTTACCGATATTATAATACAAAAAATTGACTTTATTGTATCAGATTATTACAGGCAACTGGCTAATAAATCTACCAATTAAACAAAATTTTTTTTTAACCTATTTTCCTGTCATGCTTGTATGCTGAGAAAGCGGAAGCGATTGGAACAACAGCAACTCAGCCACCAAGTGGAAGGCCATGTAAAATCACAGAGCGCGGACAGTGGATGCTGAGACACATAGTCAAATAGCTATGTGAGACACAGAGGTCAATAGCTACAGATCTCCAAACTTCATGTGGCCTTCTGATTAGCTCAAGAGAGTTTCATGGAATGGGTTTCCATGGCCGAGCAGCTGCATGGAAGCCTTACATCACCAAGTGCAATGCAAAGCATCGGATGCAGTGGTGTAAAGAATGCTGTAAAGAATGGGTTGTAATTTGGAGAGGTTCGACCCCTTAGTTCCAGTGAAAGGAACTCTTAATGCATACCAACACATTTTGGACATTTCATGCTTCCAACTATGTGGGAACAGTTTGGGGATGCCCCCCTTCCTGTTCCAACAAACCAGTGCACAAAGAAAAAAAAAAGAGGGAACATTATGGAAAGCCTTCCCAGAAGAGTTGAAGCTTTTATAGTTGTAAAGGGTGGGCCAACAACATATTAAACCCTATGGATTAAGAATTGGATGTTACTCAAGTTCATATCCATGTTAAGGACAGGTGAGTGAATATAGTTTGCCAATATAGTGTGTTTCTCTCCAGGAGTGGGGAGTATTTGTTGTCAATGTCCTTTGCAATACAGTGGAAGTAGGGCTTTTTCATGAGAAAAGCACATGTCAGATATTTTAGTTGTAAAAAAAAGAACCCACAACCACACACTACGGGCAATTTGGAAATACAAATCAATGTACACTGCTAGTCAATGCACACTGGGAGGTAACCAGAGTCACTGTAGGAAACCCACCAGAACATGCAAACTCCACGGACACAGACCAGAGGGCAGATTTAAACCTCCTATCCTGGAGATGTGAGGTGACAACTCTAACCTAAGTCTTTATTAAACCTGTAGCTACTCTTTTGCCTTTTATGGGTAATTATTGCCTTATGGCCATGGCACCAAGTACTGTACTATGAAAGCCACATCAACCATGGTGACATCACACAGAGGTTCAGTTCATCCATGGACCATAAAAAAGTTCAGAAAACATGTCATGTTGAGGTATAATTAACAGCTTCATAAATTCTTGAGTAGAATCCTAATCACTTTCTTTTAACGTAATATGTTTTTATTTATTTGTTTATTTTTTATTTGAAAATTCTTGTAATTATCCATGGCTTACAGTTTCCCATGGCTTACATTATCCATGGCTTACAGTTTACTTGTCACAACTGTCAGTAAGTCATGCAAGTTACTAAGCACAATATTTCATACATTATAATTACAGTTGATTATTACATACTTCACTATTAATTACCAATTACCTACAGTATGGTACTGTAAAAACATTTCTATCACTAGAATTATTATGTATACATTTACATTAGAGTTATAGTATAGAATAATAGTGTTAAGGCGTGGCAAAAATACCCAGAAATGCCAAACAATGTAACTGGATGTGAATAATTTACGGTATATTTTTTTAATCAGAGCTTTGAAGAATAAGAAAACAAAACAAACTTCTGTTTCAGAGGACGACCCAGGGAAAAGATTTGAAACCAGAAGATCATGAACTTTTTCTGAACGTTGGTCAATTGTGCATTGTTCAGGGTGACAGTGCACAACTGCTTGATTTTATCAGCGGTGAGAAAAATCAGGTGAATATGGAAGTTTCTGTTAATTGCAATGTTGACATGATTATGCAAAAGTCTTGCTTAGAAAGATTTGTATCGATCTCCCATGTACAGAACATTTTCTCATGACTGTGAATTATGCATTTTGTCTGCTCAAAATCAAGAGACTTTAGAAATGACCCCATGCCCGGCACATATTAGGAAATTTTTTATTTTTTTTATATAGAGCAGCTTTCCAATTTCAGATTCCCAAGACACTAGCAGTTACTACATCACTGCCTCAACTCTGCCATCATTCTGTCCCACTGAGGACGGTGAACCCCAGGAAGTAGTTGTTCCTACAAAACCATCACTTTGCTGTAATTCCTAACTGGCTGGCTTCTTTACCCCTTGGGTGTAAAAAAATGTAGTTTGGTGGAAAATCAGTCAGATTTCTCGCTCCACTGGTAGCCCTTAGACGAAGTGCTCCATTAAGTGCCCTTGCTTCACCCATTCCCCTGCACCGTGCTTTTCATTTCCTGCAGAGTCTCAGGAGCATGTGTGTTTTAAACCAGAACTTAAAAGTCCATTCAGTAGACCACTCTCTGTGTAGATTTGAAAATAAAATCAGTGTCAGATGTTTAGGTATAACAGTGAACAGGAAACATGGCTTCTATCATGCATGTACAAGGGGAAGTGAAATTTGAAATGTCTGCTACAGAAAGCGAAAATCTCTGCACAAGGTGCATTAAACCACTTAACCCAGGGTTGTTGTGAGTTCAGTAAAAATATGTATATTTTTTCACTTCGGGGAATTCTGCTTTAATAAAGAAGGTTGGTGCAGTGCAGTCAGACATGAAGCAGAATTGCAGTTACCACCCCAAAGTTGATTCATTTCCAGTAACCGTGCATCCTCATGAGGCAAGTTCATTCCTACTATTACTTACCTGTATGTCATAACAACTATAAACAGTTCTTGTTCCCTCACAAGTCTCTTTTATTCTCTTTCGATGTCTGTCATGATTCAGTGAGACAAAAAAGCTTGTCTTGTTACCCCGAAACCAGGAAGTGTGAACTTCTTTGTCCTGAAGGCTATACTGCGGAGAAAAACTTACTGACTGTCAAATCTGACACTGGAGACTCCTTACACGAATGTTAAACTACTCCTTACATAACGTATCAACCTATTAATGATTAGATAGTTTTCTTTGTCCAATAAAATGTTTTTGACGACTTTAGAATATGTCTTTGCTATACATGTCTCTGTGAGATAGCTGTTACTATAGAAACAATATTGTATTAGAATAGGTCACACGTTAATGCGTTAACTAGTTTCACATTTGAAATAAAGCCAGCTCAGAGAGATTAATCTTGAAAAAGATTCTGTGTACATAAAATGCCTGAAAAATATTGATCAGTTGCCACTTTGTATTCAGGATATAGTAAAGTCAATGGGTAGTGGTCTCTTGGGACCCCTGATTAAGGAGGTGGTGAGGAAAGAGAGGGATTCTGTGCATTGTCAGGCTCTAATCACACACCTCATACAGGTAAGTAATGCATACTGTATGTACAGTAATCAGAAGCGACCGGTTTATAATGCTGTTTGATTTGTGATTTGAAACAATGTTTGTCCTCTATAGAGCTGCAGTCCGGACGACGTTCTGAGCGTCTTGCTCAGGCAAGTTGAGGAAACCGATCCTGATGCGATTGCAGACACCATCACTCTGCTCATGCAACATATTCAACCAGGTATTCGAGCACGTGTTTCAGCTAATTCACAGTTCCAGCAGTTTCAAGCATGATCGTTTGATATCTTTGACAAACACTATTGCAGGCAGGTTTCCCAATCCCGAAATAACATCACGATTTTTGAACTATTGACAGAAAACGTTTCAGTGATAACCGTCTTACAATGACTAGACAAAAGAGCATGAACTTTACCATTTTCGAAAACACGTACACAGGAAATGATAGAATGTGCCGCCCCCTGCAGTCTCCAGACGTAATAACAGCCCTGGTATGTCTGATATTAACCCCCTCACACAGTGCTGATGATGCTCGAAGATTCAAAGCCTGTCATGTTGAGCCTGGCACTAGATGCTCTGCACAAGCAGATCTTGAAGCTGCCGGTACCATACACGCGCAAACAGGAAGAGGAAGACGAGCACGGTCTCGGTTGCTGCTGCGCTGCTTTGCTGACCTTTGTGCAGCCATTTGTGCAGGAAGTCAAACGTCAAGATTCAAAAAGTCCAGTGACAGACACATATCATGCAAGACTGAAGACTGTGCTTCTAAAATTGTAGGTTTTTGTAACTTTACATTTAGAATATTCAGAAGAAATAATCATAATAAAAAAATATGTGCTTTTTTTTTCTCATATCCACCCTCTTCGAATGAAACATGCTACTAGTTTTCTGCAATGTCACTTTATATTCGTTTCGATTGTAGCTGCATGGAGAGTCTGAGGGAACCTCTCCTTGAAGCTCAGCTTGATAGGGCGGCTCACACATCACAAAACTCCCACCTATGGATCTTTGCCACAGAGATTATGGTGAGATAAACAAAATGTTTCCACAGAAAAAAGCAAAGGGCTTTCTACTTTTCTCATTCATGCCTCTCATTGTAGAGTACTTTATCAGCTATCAATGAGCCTCTGCCCAAACTTCTGTTCTACTGCCCCTTGAGAAGGAAAGGAGATGAGAAGGTTGAACGAGAAGACAGTCACTTGGCCGAATCAAGGGCTTCCCTGGCCTACTTGCTCTTTGTCCAGCTTATTGCAATCGACTTGTTCCCTGCTGTCTTCAGGTAGGATGCATTAACATTAAGATTTCTTTACAACTTGTTACCATAGGACACAAGTTGGCCTTCTGAGTTTTAAAATAGCTTATACTGTAACTGCAGGCGAAACTCGAAAAATTTGAATATCGTGCATTTATTTCAGTAATGCAACTTAAAAGGTGAATCTAATACATGAAATAGACTAATTATGCAAAGCAAGATAGTTCAAGTCGTGATTTGTCATAATTGAGATGATTATGACTTACAGCTCATGAAAACCCCAAATCCACAATCTCAGAAAATTTGAATATTACATGCAAGCAATAAAACAAGGATTGTACATAGAACAATATCGAACCTCTGAAAAGTAGAAGTATGCATATGTACTCAGTACTTGGTTTGGGCCCCTTTTGCAGCAATTACCGCCTCAATGCAGCGTGGCAAGGAAGCTATCAGCCTGTGGCACTGCTGAGGTGTTATGGAAGACCAGGATGCTTCAATAGCGGCCTTCAGCTCTTCTGCATTGTTCGGTCTCATGTCTCTCATCTTTCTCTTGGCAATGCCCAATGTCTCTATGTGGTTCAGGTCAGGCGAGTTTACTGGCCAATCAAGCACAGTAATCCCACAGTCATTGAACCAAGTTTTGGTGCTTTTGGCAGTGTGGGCAGGTGCCAAGTCTTGCTGGAAAAAAGTCAGCATCCCCATAAAGTTCGTCTGCGGAAGGAAGCATGAAGTGCTCCAAAATCTCCTGGTAGACGGCTGCGTTGACCCTGGACTTAATGAAGCACAGTGGACCAACACCAGCAGATGACATGGCTCCCCAAATCAACAAAGACTGTGGAAACTTCACACTGGCCTTCAAGCATCTTGCAGTGTGTGCCTCTCCATTCTTCCTCCAGACTCTGGGTCCTGGGTTTCCAAATAAGATGTAAAAGTTGCTCTCATTAGAAAAGAGGGCTTTGGACCACTGAGCAACAGACCAGTTCTTTTTTCTTTAGCCCAGGTAAGACGCTTCTGACGTTGTTTGTTGTTCAGGAGCAGCTTGACAAGAGGAATACGACATTTCCAGGATTCCCATGTCCAGGATCTGTCTGTGTGTGATGGCTCTTGATGCACTGACTCCAGCCTCAGTCCACTCCTTGTGAAAATCCCCAACACTTTTGAATGGCCTTTTCCTCTCCAGGTGTACATTTTTCTTCCATACTTTTCCCTTCCATATAACTTTCTATTAATGTGCTTTGATACATCGCTTTGGGAACATCCAATGTTTATGCAATTACCTTTTGAGGCTTTCCCTCCTTATGGAGGATGTCAATGATGGTTTTCTGCACAACTGTCAGGTCATCAGTCTTTCCCATGATTGTGCTTCCTACTGAACCAGACTGAGAGACCATTTAAAAGCTCAGGAACCCTTTACAGGTGTTATGGCTTAATTAGCTGATTAGAGTGGGACACTTTGAGCCTAGAATATTGAACCTTTTCACAATATTCAAATTTTTTCTGAGATTGTGGATTTGGTGTTTTCACAAGCTTGAACTATCTTGCTTTGCATGTAATGAGTCTATCTCATATATTAGTTTCACCTTTTAAGTTGCATTACTGAAATAAATGAATACGTTCTATCTCATATATGAGTTTCACCTGTATATCTAATATTCTAATGCATCTATATGTTAAGTTTACTGTACTTAAAAACAGTCCAAGCACACTGCCTGTGGTGGCCAGTTTGTGTGTGAAAACGATTCCTTATGCTCCCAGAAGCACTCTTTGACAATTTGAGTGCTGGAATGTGTCTGTGCCATCAGGAAAGAAAAGGCATTCACTGATCTGGTACCATGGTTATTCAGTACATTTAGGTCATCAACTGACTTAATTTTATCGCCATATAACATTGCTGAGCCTAGACTTGACAGGGGCTGAATCAATCCAAGATCATAACACTGCCTCCAGAGACTTGTACAGTGGGCACTATGCATGATGGGTGCATGAATTAATGCACTTCCCTTCTTACTCTGACGCACAGATCACTCTAGGTGATAGGGTTAGTCTGAACTGATCAGACCACATGTGCTTTTTCCACTGGTTCAAGTCCAAAATTTATGCTCCCTTGAAATTTCTGCCTTTTTCTTTTTTCGTCTTACAAAGAAGTTTTCTTATGGTTGTACAGATGTTTAATCTCAATCCTGTTAGTTCTCACATTGTTTGCATGGAAATGTTTTTACGTACCTACTGTACGGTACTAAACATTCTGTAGCTTTGACTTCTACTGTTGATTTTTTACAATGTGCTTACAGTAAGTGCATTTCAGTGCACTTAACCACATTTCTTTTCATGATAAACATGACATATGGTTTACAACCTTTTGTACCTCATTTGCAAAATCACATTTAATTTTTCACTTTTAGCCCAGCGTTTGTTCTGCAATGCAACATGGAATACATCAGCATTTTATTGAGCAGGTAATTTGGTCAAAAGTCTTTTTTTCCCCAACGTGTGCAACTAAGGTTTGTCTTATGTTATACTAAATAATCTGATTATGATTTTCTCTTACAGAAAACATGAAGCATGGATCTTGAAAGGTTTGGTAAGATGAGGTCATAATGCAGCAGTGCAGATTATACTAAATTGTCAGCTTAACATCCTGTGTGATCAGCGATGATGATAATGAGGTAATAAATGAGTTTATAATGCATCTCACATTTTCTGACTCTTTTCACGACTCTTTCTGACTCGTTAGGATTTGTATGTTAAAATCTTGGAGAGAGTTTCAGACAACAGTCTTCCAGTAGAGTTGCTAGAGCAGAAGATTTTTCATACAGTCACACAAGTAAGACAATCACCACATCCTTATAGTAGACAATATATTAAAACACTCCCCAAATGTTACTGTGTTACCCTGATTTGTGAGGAACTATATACGATATAGATGAACTTTCTAAGTATACGGTGCACACTAGATATTATTTATTTATTGTTTAGCAATACATGTATATCAAGCAAAGCAGTGCTTTTGGGGTTTTAAAAACTGAGTGTTAACTGTGAAAGTTGTTTGGTAGGTGTACAGATTTTCTGGATAATTCTGGCTGGATATTTTTGGGATTAGAAATTCAGAATTTTTTAAAAACCCGTATCACCAGTTTTAATAATTAACACATACATTATATTGGCAAAAGTATTCACTTGCCTGCCTTCACATGCATATGAACTTGAGTAATATCCATAGGGTTTACTATGATTTTGGCCCCGCCCCCTTTGCAGTTATAACAGCTTCAACTCATCAGGGAAGGCTTTCCAGTTTAGAAGTTTGTTTAAGGGAATTTTTGACCATTCATCGTTGTGAGGACAGACACTCATGTTGTTCTTCCACACCAAACTCACTCATCCATGTTTTTATGGACCTTGCTTTGTGCACTGGTGTGCAGGCTTAAAACAGGAAGAGGTCATCTCCAAACTGTTTCCACAATGGTGGGAGCATTAAATTGTCCAAAATGTCTTGGAATGCTGAAGCATTAAGAGTTAAGAGGAGCCGGGGCTAACTCGCATCATAACCCCCCATTCATCCAAACTTACACTTGGCACAATGCAGTCAGACAAGTACCGTTCCCCTGGCAACCATCAAACCCAGACTCGTGCTGGGCATTGCACTTGGTGATGTAAGGCTTGGTGATGTAAGCTGCTTGGCCATGAGAACCCAGTCCATGGAGCTCTCTACGCACTGTTCTTGAGCTAATCTGAAGGCCACATGAAGTTTGGAGATCTGTAACTATTAACCCTGCAGAAAATTGCCGACCTTTGTGCACAGCAGTATGCGTTTCAGCATCCGCTGTCCGCGCTCTGTGATTTTTACGTGGCCTACCACTTCTTGGATGAGTCGCTGTCATTCCCAATGGCTTTAATTTGTTATAATACCAGTAATAGTTGAGTGTGGAATATTTAATAGTGAGGAAATTTCATGACTGGACTTATTGCACATGTGGCATCCTAGCACAGGACCAGACTGGAATTCACTGAGCTCCTGAGAGCGACCCATTTTTTTCACAAATGTTTGTAGAAGTGGTCTGCATGCCTAGGTGCTTGAGCTTAACCATGAAAGTGATTGGAACACCTGAATTTAATCATTTGGATGGGTGAGTGAATACTTTTGGCAATATAGAGTAGTGTAGCAGAGGACCATCACCACCAATAAAACATTTTCCAATAACAATAAGAGTGTGTTTCTCTTATACCAAAGAAACTAGTCAACTTTTCAATTAATTATTCAAAAGTTGACTCAACTAATGATAAAGTAAACCTAATGATGATTGACATGTCTTATAATTAATGTTGTGTTGAAAAAAAAATCAACAATAACAACAACAACAGTACGTGGTATCATGTTAACAAAAAACTAAAACTCAGTTTTTCTATAAATGTTAGTAAACCTCACTTTAAAGAAGGCTTCCCCATATCAATAATGAATCATATTTTAAACGGTCTTAACACATTGTAAAACCTCACTCTAGACCTTTTTCAGTACAAATGTAATAGTTGGCTGAATATTTTTGGTTAGTGGCCTGTTTCTATACCCAACAGTGACTTTGACTATTCAATAAAAGTAATTAGTAAACTTTTTATATACTAATTATGTATCTGTTTTTGCTTTTTATGATACAGAACCTTATTCAAATCATGACTGACTGTCCTATCCAGCACTTGGTAAGTGTAGTGTGATCACTACGTTATTTTCTACTAGGTGTTTCATTGAGCATGGCTGAGAAATGCACGATTCTATTAATTCCTTTCCTCCCTTTTCAGAGATCAAAAGCTCTCGTGGTGTTTCAGCTTTTTATAGAGAAACTCAGTGGGGAAGCAAAGCATAAATTCTTTAGGTATTTCTATAATGCAACTTGCTCCACCACCTATACTCACATAGTGTTTGAAGCGATATGCTGAAGCAAAGCAAACTGAATAATAATACATCTCCTACACTCCCAGATGCACAATGAAAACCAGTCAGCATGCAGGGGTGGAAGGTGTCATTCTCACAAACATCAAAAATCAAGTGGAGCACTCAAGCAAGGTCAGATTCAGGTCATTTCTGATGAGTCAAAATCTGAATTAATTCTATGATCGAAATAGAAAATCGAATAGATTTTTGTAAGTAGTATAAAGTAATAAGAAACAATGCAGCTTTCTAGAATACAAAGCTTTCATAACGAGCAAGCAAAAAAACTAATTCCCTGAAATAATTTATTTATTCACTTTACAGTACTCCTGATATATTTGTATCTTGGTTATCAGATAAACGTTTGCATTTCTAATATTTGTCAGATGCAAGTGCTGCAGCTAAGCATGTTACGATGCAAATAAGAAAGGACATTAAAAAAAAATAATAAAAACGAAACAATTTTGGATACATTGCATGATTTGGACTACATTTACTGCTCTACCATCATCTGAATTCTACTCTATCTGTAGTTAGAACAGATGAACAGCTGGTTTAAGGGGACATTACTGATAGTACTCCTGAGGGACACGCTGAGTTTACATCAAGACCCAGAGATGGACTTACTGCATGGGATGGACAGGTGGGAAAGTTAAAGGCTTGTGTCCTAAATGCTTTTTCAATCATTCTTAATAACAATCTAATCATATTTTTGAATATTGGACATAAACTATGGATTTTTAAATAAGATTTATTTGTGTTATAAACATATAATATGGTGTGTTGGGATGTGCAACACAAACCTTGGTCTTCCACAGTTAAGAGTGTTCAAGCTTGAGTGAAGAGTTGTAACCATCACACCATGGAATCAGACCAACCACCTTACTAACCTATTCAATTATTTATAAATCACTTTAAACATAGTAATGTATTTTTTAACCACCACTTGTCTGTGTTTTTTTTATATAAAATTTCTCATCAGTTATTATTATAATTATTATACATAATAATTACTTTTATGATTTTCAATTGTATTGTATTATTTATTTCAGGTAAAAACACATCAGTCCAAATAATCTGAAAAAAAAAATCACCATTTTAGAAGGCCTGAAATGATTGGGCAAAAAAAAATAATAATAATAATGATAATCGAACGATAGTGCTGAACTGTCAACTTGGTTTGTGGTCAGAAAAAATCATGAATAGAGATTACTTAAACACTTGGTGAAGGTACATGGTAAAAAAATCTACAGTAAAAACCAGAACTATGTTTAATAGTGAAAGTAAGAGCATTTCCATACAGTACACAAACATTGTGATAAAAAAAAATCTGACTAAATGGGTGTGTGCCCATAAGAAAACCACCCTGTAGTGAAAGTAACCAGATAAAAGACTTCAGTTAGCTAGGGAGCAAAAGATTAAACTTTGGAGTAATGGAAAAAGTCAGATGACCCTTGGTATATCAGGGTGAGAAGGGGTCACTGTACTGTATAAGCCACTGGAGGCAGTGTTAAGATCTGGGGTTGTTTTCGTTGGCCAGGTCTAAACTCGGTAATGTTATGTGACAATAAAATTTACTCAGCTGATGCCTTGAATGTACTGTACTGAATGAATAGGTTATGACATCAATGGAGTTTTTATTCCCTGATGGCACAGACATATTTAAAGACGAAAATGGTAAAAGAGTGGTTCTGGGAGCATGAGGGATTATTTTTACACATGAACTGGCCACCATATTATTTGCTGTAATCAAAGATTAAGATGACTGAATGAAATTTTAGAGTGCGTGACTTTTTTTTTGTTGGCTTTTTGGCTAATTATGCTTTTTATGTTATTTCCTTAAATGTCGCAAGTTATTAATAAGGAGACGCTGAAATACTGAAGGGTGCAGCAAAGCTACTGTAGATCAATTTGTTTTCCCTAAAAACTAAACAAAAGAAATAAAATCACCCCCTTTTGTATGAATTTCAATATGTTAGGACGATATGTAGGTTTTAATCTAGCTAATACAGATAAAGGCAGCACTGTGGCCTTGCACCTCCAGGGTCCAGGTTCAATTCCCACCTCGGGTCCGTGTGCATGGAGTTTGCATGTTCTCCCAAATACGTGATGGGTTTCCTCAAGGTTGTCTGGTTTCATCCCACAGACCAAAGACATGCATTATAGGCGAATTGGCGTTCCCCAATTTTTATGTTGTATGTTCAATTCAATTCAATTCAATTCAATTCAATTCAATTCAATTCAATTCAATTCAATTCAATTTTATTTGTATAGCGCTTTTAACAATTTTCATCGTCACAGAGCAGCTTTACACAATCAAAAGAATGATTTAAGTTTGTAACACAATCAAAAGAATTATTTAATGTGTGCCCTGCAATGAATTGGAATTCGTACCTCAAGTCTACTGGGATAGGCTCCAGGCCCCTGCGACCTTGTATACAGGATAAAGCGGTATAGACAATGAGTGAGATAATAACGATGAAGTTAAAGGACAATATATGAATGTTCACCAATAAATTCACAGGAATTCTTACAAATTTCTTTTAAAACTGTGTTCAGAAGCAGTGTAGTAATGGAACAATATCTAATAACAAATACCATTTTGTAATTAACCACTTTCTTTCACTTTTCCCTAACAGACAGAGAGTGAAAATAAGTCAAGCTATAGTTAGAATTACTGAATAATAAGTACTGCAATGTGAAATATCAGAGTCGATATGCTAATCTGTAAAACCATAGACCTAAATTGGAAGGCATAATCCGTGCATGCCACCTGCTTCTACCTTGAGAGATGTTTTATTCACATGATATCATTTACCCCTGACAATTATTTATTGATGAATCTAGGAAAACAGTCATGATCCTGCAGCACAGAGCATATGGCAGGCAGGTGGACACTCTAGGGCAGATCCTGTGTCATTCCTAAATAAGTGAGTGATTGACATGCAGTGCTCTAAATAGTTTGTCTTTGATTAAGTACTTTAACCTTTGGTCGATATGGGTGCAACATGTGATTTCAAATATGTTCTTTCGGAAATCTGGCAAACAAGCAAAGAAACCAACAGTTAGGGTGAGTCTCAGCCCATGACAGCCTTATATTGTTGTTTTTGCCTGAAATGATTGAAATCTTAAGTGTTCCTCTAGCTCATCCACCTTAGAGTTTGATGCACTATGCGTTCATTGTTGATGCTTTTCTGTTTACCATAGTTGCTTACTATAGACTTCCTGTCAGCTCAGATCGGTCTATACATTGTCCTCTGATCTCTGCCTAATTAACAAGCTCTTTCAGCTTGCACACCCTCCACTCACAGGATGTCTTTTTTCGTCCCCACATCATTCTATATAAACTCTAGAGAATGTAGAGGGTAAAAATCCAAGGAGAGCAACGGTTTATGAAACTCTCAAACCAGCCCACATGGCTCCAAGAACCATGACATGGTTAAACTCACAGAGATCATATATATTTTTGTTTATTCTGATGTTTAATGCGAACATTAACTGAAGCCCTTAACCTGTATCTCTGTGGTTTTATGCGGCGCACTGCTGCCACATATCTGGCTGGTTGGATAACTGCATAAAAGAGCAGAAGTTCCTATTAAAGTGACTGATGAGTGTACAGTACATGTTTAATTCCATTTTTCCTACATCATAGGTTCATGGTGTCTCTAAATCTTCTAAGATATCTGCTGATTAGAGAAAGAAACAAATCTGTAAGTCCGTAATTTATAAATATTCCCAGACATACCTTTTGTAAAACTTAAAACTAAGCTCTATTACTGTGATGACCAATGTGTTACTGGTGTATTACTTTCCAGACAGGTATTTGGGCAGACCTTTGTAACATTGCTGAGAGCTACACAAAGATACTGCGTGTGTGCCTCAGCATGTCAAAATCATACTATGGGTCCGAACTTAAGAGACTTCATGAGGACAGAAAAGTTAAAGTGAAGGGTAAGACATTTTTACATTTAACCTAAATCTAAAATATGATTATTGTTTTAACTGTTGCTAAATGATTTTCCCGGCGGTTATTGGTTTGCATTTTTGGTAGCACTGCTATTTGAAAAGTATGCTGTTCTACTTTATTATAGAATAATAATAAAAAAAAGTTTTTCTCCTAACATTTTTCACTCTTTAGAACTGAAAGAAGTTTTAGGAAAGAAACCAGTTCAACACATGATTTTGAAGAACAAAGCACTGGCTGAGATGCCATCTGAGGCACAGGAGAAGGTCAATAGTCTCTCTCATACTATCCTGCTGTAGTAATCTTTGCATAGTGAGTTAAAATGAGTTGTGCATTAATACAGTGAATGTGAAAATTTAAATTAACATATTTGTAATTAATAGGTACTACAGTGTGCACTGGTTACATATGATCTGATGGAGAGTCTCGTCATTCGAATAGAAGAAATCCTAGAGGAGAGAGTATAACATGACACACACACATCAAGTGTGATCGGTGTGATGTACTGTCTGTGCTTAACTTGTTAACCTAAAAATTTATTTCACCTTGCTGGAAAAAGAAGACGACTCTAATCAGGATTTGCCAACAATAAGCTGTTTACTTACACCAAGGAAAACACAAGGAATATTGTGCATGCACTGTTAAATGAAAGTATTTGCAGATAAGAACAGACTGGAGGTAAAATAGTCTGCAGTTATTAATATGCTCATGTAGAAGTGTGGCTGAATGGCCAAATAAATTAAATAGCCTTAAAAATGTCTGTTTTCTTCAACAAAGTTTCAAGGTTTAGTTGAATGATGTGAGCTCTAGCTGAATGCATCCGCTCCCGCACAATGTCCACTTGTGGCTTACTGGTGGCCTACAATGTAGAACTGCACTGTGAGCTTGAATAACCTGAACCTTGTTCACTTGACAAATACACTTATACAATAGATCCCTTTTGGTGTTAGCTGGAGGCAGGAAACATTTTATCACATGTTTATTAATCAGTGCTTTCATTTAATTAATGTTTTTAAGATTAGCTGAAGAAAATACAAGTTTATCTGATTACGTTTATCTGATCATCACTCATCTGGTGCTAGACAAAGTTGACATTAAGAGATTTAGTGACTCCTACACACTCACTCAGTAGGTGGAGGATGTGACTGAATTAGGTATCAAGACTAAACTGTTTTATACCACAAGCTGATAAGTCTGTGAAGCCACAGCTCATCTATTAAATAGTCTCATACATGTTCATTCAAGACACAGTTACAGGCTTCTAATTAATTACACACTCTCAGTTTCTCTTTAGCCAAATCTTGCTAGTTTGGCTACTGTTGTTATTAGAGTTCGTTATCTAGATAATTGAGGTGGTAACCTGAGCTTACACAGTAAAGTTTGCACAATACATGCTACTGATGCTCTTCTCATTACTCAACAGATATGATTATATGCATCATCATTCAGGCGCTTAACGTTATTCCTCCTAGTTCTCTAATTTCGGATTAATGTTAGGTGGCGTGACACAAACTTTAAACACATATCCATGGACACAACACACAATGCTTTGACCTAATATGAAGTGTGCATATTCTTATAAAGCGTTTTTGATGATCGCCTCTGTCTGGTTCTTTCATCTTATCTTTTTAACTAAATTTGTTTTTAAAATTTTTACTTGCAATAAAATCTAGTATGCAAAATGACTTCAAGTTAGAGCCATCACTCATTTTGGTAGCTGATGCCTCCAAGTTTCTGTTGTTTTGCCTCCAGCAAACACTGCAACATGATCGTGTCTTAGGGTCTTAAAGAGACAGGATTTTTATATAAATTTTTACAGTAGAGTCCTGCATTAAATACACATAAAATGTCATCCTAAAAGCTTCAATTTGCATAATCAATTAACACAAAAATGGCTGTCTGTTTAATGATGGTATTGAACACACAAATTCATTATTTACAGGGCTGGAGAAATGAAAGTGTGTATTAAATGTTAGAGAAGTACAGTTAAACCTTGGATTGCAAGCATACTAAGAACTAATGTAAACTCAGATGATTTGTTACACAACCCAAAAATATTCATATAAAAATAATGAATACAAAATCTAAAATAAATATAAAACAAATTAACTTGTTACCTTTGAAAACACTTGTGGGTGGTGTGAAAGAGATGAGAGAGGAGAGAAGAAAAAGGGGGGGGGGATATTGTGTTGGATGACTTTCACACACACACACACACACACACACACACACACACACACACACACACACACACACACACACACACACACACACACACACAAACAAAATCTGTTTTTTGCTTGAATGTTTCCCTATAATGACACTTGCTTTTGCCTCCTTTTGAGGATTTCGCCGAAACGAGATGTTGCATTGTCCTTAAACAGATTAATCTCCCGCACTACTACAGCCTTTTAAACTTTTTTATTCATGCGGACTGTTGTTGCAGTACAGTTACTAAAGAACAGTCACTACACTTGGACACAAACTAAAACAAATGCTTTACGTGCGCACACACGAGATCACAATATTATAGTAAGCAATACACGGACGCACGGATGTTGACTATACGAGTGATGCATGCTCAGAAGTGGGTAAGTTGTGATCATGTGATGCTCAGCGGACAAATCGTGTACATACCGCTCGTAGTGTGGTAAACCCTAGTGCAAAACCTCGCTTGTTAGGTAAAATGTATTTTTAAATTTAGCTTGTCTTGCGAAATACTCGCAGGCCAAGTCACTCGTAATCCAAGGTTTTAACTTTTGCCAAATATTTACTATCATCAGACTTGCACAATAGAAAAAAAAATCCCCAGTGTTAACAGTGTTTATAAAAGTCCACTTGTTCTCAAATGAACTTCCAGATAAATTCACAAGAAAAATTATAAAATATTTTTTTTGAAAAACTATTTTTAAACATCACTTTATTAAGCACATTTATGAAACACATTAATAACTGGGCAGCTGAACTTTTGTGGGGGAAAAAATGTAAACAATTCAAAGCAAGCTTGTCTTTAAACCTGTCTAGAATTTTTGTTTAAATTATTATTATTATTATTATTATTATTATTATTATTATTATTATTATTATTATTATTATTATTGTGCCTATGATTTTTATTATGATCATCAAAACTAATGTTTTGATTATTATTATTATGATTATTATTATTATTATTATTTACCAGTGCCACAAGTGGGCCAACGGAGCTAGAAGTGCCAGAAGTGAACCACATCCAGGTGCTGTCTGGCCTGTCAACAGCAGTGGTTTTACTGGTAATACATCCCTATATTGCTGGGATTCTTTCTATTAACCAGTAATATTTACTACATCATCAGACCGGGTTTAGGCTCTGATCATTCAGAAACACAGAATTTCTTCTATTTAAACCTGTTGTTGATGTCTGTAATATTTTGCATGTCTGGTGATTTCAGGCGACAGATTTCTATCCTGACAATTTATGCTTTGTATTAGGCTTTAATAAAAAAACAAAAAAACAACAACAACAACAACAAAAAAAACATTGATCATAAAGCAGTATGCCTGATCAGTTAACTGAGAGGAGTGTTGTATATTTTATAATAAACATAATATAAAATATCATACTACTTAATGATATAAAATGTATATTTTAATAAAGTCATAAAAGATGTAAGTAAGTGCGAGCCAGGGTGATGTTACTTACTTTAGCGATGGTCAGCATTCCCGTCACAGCATCCATGTTACTAATGACTGGTAAGACTTTGAGATTACTGCCAAAGAATCTTACAGAGAAATCAGAACACAGTCAAAGAGATGTGTGCTCAGTATGACTAATGATTAATTTCATTATCTTATATAATACTCAGAAGTGTATGACAGTTTTTTTCAGGACAGAGGGCATAATATGCACCTGTGCTGCACTGCGGACACAATCTCCAGTTCTCTTGTGCCACATGCTGGTCTCTGGAGCAAAAGAAAGCTGTTTCTGTGGACTTGGATGAACTTTTCAATCCTTTGAAAAAATTTGTCTTCACAATCAGTTTTTTCAGGAAACTCATCAAGGGTGATCAGCAAGAATGCCACACCTGTACATGAAATCAGGTTAAAGAAAAAAAAAAAATCAGAAACAAACATTTTGAACTATAACCATATAGCATGTACAAGCAATATTCAGGAATTATTAAAACTTGAGCAACTAGGAAGTTCTTTAATTTAAAAAAATATTCCCACAGACCTCTCAGCACAGATTCATTGTACAAATATAATATTTTTTAAATCCATTTAAATATTTGGTAAATATTTGGTCCATCAGTTAAACATGCACAATTTCTTATTTTTATTTTATTTGTGCAAAATTTCTTAATTTCTTTTAATTACTAAATTGTCACATCACTGCAAACATTTTATGAAAATTCTTCCTAGATTCAAATACAGTAACCTAATGATGGGTTGTGATTTCAACTATTAAAACAAAATAAAAAATAAATAAAATTGCAGCCTCCCTGGCTATGCTTCACAGACTCCTAAGTTTCCCGGACCCCACTTTGAGGACTTTTAATTTCTCAAAAAGTTTTTTTTTTTTTTTAAACAAATCATCTTTATGTCTGGATACCAATGATAAGAAATGTGTTACTTTACTAAGAATGTGAAACTATTGGGGAACCTCTTTTGTGGTGATTGCACATGTATTACAGACGAATAAGATAAACATCTGCCTGAAAAACAGGTTTAGTAGAGATGATTCAGCACAGTGATTAGCAGAAAATGTTCAGTAAGAATACTAGACATACATTTGTTAATCTTATAAGTTAGAATTTCTCAATTCGTGGCCTTTAGTAAAACATATTCATGTTTCAAGCCTTAGCTCAGGTCTGTGGAGTTTCACATGTTCTCCAAACATCTGCATGGGTTTCCACATGATCCTCTCTCCAAAAACCCACAAGTGTAGGTGAAATGACTCACTTAATGTGTGTGCACATTGTGTCCTGAAATGGCCTATTGTCCCACACATGGTGTATTCCCACCTCATACCCAGTGATACCTAGTGAGACCTGGCATGACCAGAATGAGCTAGTTACTAAAGATTAATGTATACATTCTTGTGTGAAGAGTACTATTCTGCCTAAATATTTGAGCCTTAAAGCTTTTTGTCTCCTGCACTTTTCACAAAGAAGGTGCATTTATTTTAAGCAAACTTTTGTTACTGAAGACTTGAGTATGAAAAGGCTGAGAGCGAAGATGAATTCTTTAAAAGGTTATTGGAGACTTCAAATTCCTAATTTATTATTATTTAATTTAGAAATCCCTAATATTATTGAGGTTATTGGAGACTTCAAATCCCTAGTCGCTCTGGATAAGGACATCCGCCAAATGCTGTAAATATAAATGAAGCTTGGAGCACACCCTTTCAGGTCATGAATAATATATACACAAACAAGCAAAGGGTACATTAAAAACCAAAATTATATTATTAAATTTATACTATTACTTTCAGATTTGAAAACACTCACTTTTAAGCATGTCTAGAAAAGGAAACTCCAAAAACATTTCTGATTTTTCAAAGCATCTACATTGTTGCTCAGTCTGAGTGTGGACTGTGCATGTGAAAAATAACTAGGAATCTTGAAATAAAAATTAAATAAATAAATGAAAAAGACTAAATCATTTAATCAATTGAGTCACAACCTGGTCAGACTTTTAAAGCTGTATTAAAAAAGTATTAATAATGTATTAATTACTTGCTCCATCATAAAAACTGTTAACTTGTTGCATTTCTTTGTATGAGAACCCAGTAATATACATTAGTGTGCAGAAGTCTTGAGTCACCCCTTATTTGTTGCTATTTTAGATGTATTTTTATTACATTCCTAATGTAGTCTTGAGGAATAGTTCTCCAGATTCCTGAAGGACTTTTTTGGCTCTCATTTTCAGTTCCATTTCAGAGCAATGTTTTTTGTTTGTTAAGCCACACAGTGTCCTATGACTCCTTCAAACTTCAAACCTAACGAAGGATCTAAGTTAATGCATGAACCATCGAGAAACATGTACAGGTGATGACAGATCATCAGGCTGGTGATTAGTATGCTGGTGATGCTGAATGCTGAGTGGTTGGAACAGACGAGAGGGTTGAGGTTGTTACATAAACAAAGAAATGAGGTGCTATTGATCGGTGATTTTTGAAGCTGGTAACTCTAAATCGGGGGTCGGCAACCTTAAACACTCAAAAAGCCATTTAGACCTGTTTTCTACAAAACTCTTTTGACATCTAAAATGAAGATAACACTGTATACATCGTGTTTTTTTATTTTTGCATGCAACAAGCACATTTTGAACTGAAAAGCTGGGTCAAAGGTATCTTTCAAATAAAATACTCTATTATATTTGAATCCTACTCGTATTTCTGAAATAATAAGCTGAACTTAAATTATACACCTGCAGCAAACAAAAAAAATGCCATCTGGTTCTACATGCCGTCATCCTTTTATCACGTGTACTGAAGTGTGCAGTCAGCTGTCAACCTGAATAAAACCTGGTCTTGAATAGCTCAATAAATCACGTGTCGGCGGGTGTCGCCGTCGGTGTTTGTGACCGACAAAAGAAAAAACGTTTTATTTTAATGTTACAAGATCACCATAATCTTCAAATTTAGAATTACATAAAAAATAACAAACTAAAATAAAATAAATGTATGCGATGAAAGAGCCTGTGTCTCCGGAGCCACGAGTTGCCAACCCCTGATCTAAGTGAACTACTTCTCTGCAGCAGAGGTACTTTCCTGGGATGGTCTTCATGAGCGTCAGTTTCAGTATGGTGCTTGCAAATGCACTTGACAATACTCTACAGTACTTGCAAGAACTGCTCCAGAACAACTGATCTTTGTGTCTTGAAATAACAAATGACTGTTTTTGTTGTTGTTGTTGTTGTTACTTAATGCCCTATTGCCATATGTATTATTTTATAGTTTTGAAAAAATAATCCAGTAACGTTCTAGAATGTAGATAATAAACCCAAATTTGGGTCCTATTGACTGGTACTGAAGAAATGAGGGATGTCTCAAGACTTTTGCACAGTACTATACATATACTGAACTCTGATGATGGTTGACTGTAATTTTTCATCACTAGTCTAACTTCCTGAACTTCACTTGGGGACCTATTAGTTTAGGGTATCTCCTCGCTATGAAATGTCTTAACAAGCCCTTTGAGGATGAGTGTGTTGTCTTTGGCTAAACCTGGTAATTATTGAATTTAGGTGTTTCAGTCAGGCCCCTTACCCCCAGTGAAGGGCAATATTAATGCTTCAGCATACCAAGACATCTTGGTAATGCTATGCTTCCAACTTTGTGACTGTGCCCCAGTACACAAAGCAAGGACTATAAAGACATGGTTTGATGAGTTTGGTATGGAAGGACTTGTCTGGCCCATACAAAGCCCTGACCTCAACCCCATCTAGCACCTTTGGTATAACGGAGATTGCGAGCCAGGCCTCATCCAACATGAGTGTCCGACCTCATAAATGTTCTACAGAATGAATGTGGACAAATTCCCACAGAAACACTCCTAAATCTTGTGGACAGCCTTCCAAGCAGAGTGGAAGCTGATATAGCTGCAAAAGGGGGACCGGCTATATATTGAAGTGTATGTTTTTGGATACAATGTCATTGCAGGTTTGGCCATATGGTGTGTTTCTGACTGAGGAGCAGACTGTGTGCTCTCCATCTTGGCTTTAATTTTACCTGAGAGAGGGAAGACCAGTGTACCGGCGTCAATACTGTCTGAGTACCGAACTAGGTGCTGCTGTGCTGAAAGCAGCACTGAAATCTCATTATTCTGTCAAGACAACACAGTGAATTAAAATTAGATAAAACATTTGTCTAAAATATAATCTTTTAAACAGGAAATATTTGATTGAAGGAGACAAACTCCAGGAATAGTTAGCTAGTTAGCATCCAGCTAATGATGAGTGAGTCGGCTCTGTGCACCTGAAGGGAAGCGCTGACAATAACAGTTGTCTTCCACACAGTCTCTGTGTTGTTATCCGCCATTTAATCTGAACAAATCATACAGAAATGACACAGTTTTTAAAAACTGCCAAGTCATTTAAAAAATATATATATACTGTATATATGCCAACATATTTTATTTTACATTTTACTAGGACTTATACAGAACTTCACCAGATCACTCTCTACCGCTACAAAATAAGCTCATGACCAGGATACAGCTGTTACTCAAGATGAAAAAAAAAAGGGTAAATTAATATATTTATGCTCTGAGATGAAATATTGCTATGCACAGAGTTTTAACAGCGAAATTATTACAACATTAGACACAAGATGTTCAGTAAAGCCCAGGCGAACTGATACGGAACATTGGCGCCATCTGGCGGTGTACCATAAAATAAATACAACATGTCGTTCCATGATCATTTACAGTACATTATTCAACACAATATCCGCTAGCAGTTTGTTTCAAATAAAAATCCGTTACCGCTACACTAGGTATATTGACTGAATGATTTTATAGAGGTGGCACGGTGGTGTAGTCCTGTCACCTTGCACCACCAGGGTCCGGGTTTGATTTCCGTCTCTGTGTGCATAGAGTTTGCATGTTCTCCCTGTACTTGGTGGGTTTCCTCCATGTACTCTGGTTTCCTCCCACAGTCAAAATTGCCTGTAGTATGTGTCTGCGATGGATTGGTGTGCCCTAAGCCTCCTGGGATAGGCTCCAGGCCCCCTGTGACCCTGAATACAGGATAAAGCGGTAAAGAAGATGAGATGAAGATATTTATAGAATAAAATATCCCTGATTTTTGACATGCTATTGTGAAATATCATACAAGATGTTTGAACTGTTGTATTAGAAATAGGTTTATTCATTACATTAAAAACAAACTACATATAGAATATTAAACAATAATTTAAAATGAAGATTTCTTCGTGTTCTTCTTCTTATTGTTGCTGTATATTATGCAGTGTCTATGTATGTAGAGTTTGTTCAACATGTATTATTATAACCATTATTTTTGACATGCTGTTGTGAAATAACATGTAATGTTGTTTGTTCATGACATAAAAACAAACTACAAATAAATATTAATGCAAAAAAATTTCTTCTTCTTATTGTTGTTGTTTGTTTGTTTCTTTGAGGAGAAAAGACAGGAATTACAAACCAATCCTGTGTGTGTGTGTGTGGGGGGGGGGGGGGAGTATAGTAATTATATGGGCATTTTTTAATAAAATAAGGAGCTAATTTAATTTTTAGTTTTTTTCTTGCTTAAACGCCTGCACACGAACCAGTAGGTGGCGGTAATGCGTCTGTAAGCTGGTTGAATCAACCGCAGGAAAAGAAAACGTTTCCGGAAGTTGCGTTTCTCCCTGGGTGCTCAGAGTCCTCCAGTATCCCACAATGCCTTCGTTCCTTCTCTGACCTCTCGGCGATTTCCGTTGCCTCCTAAAGTCGGTGTGAGTGAGTGAGTGTGTGTGTGTGTTGCATGGTGGGACCGATGGCCGCTTCAAAGCCCATCGAACCTGAAGCCGGGTCCGGACTGCCCCGGTGGCAGCTGGCGCTTTTGGTCGGGACTCCCATCGTGCTCGGGGTCGGAGCCGCGTACCTGTGGAGCAGGAGCCGGGGTCGGAGCCGCGGCAAGGAGCAGCCGAGTGAGCGCAATGAGGAGAGGAAAACTCCCGAAGGCAGCGAGCAGGACAACATGGTAACTAACCCTTGTCTGCAGAATAGATATAAACTAGTACTGTGAGTGCTCTAGAAAGTCCTGACTGACAAATCCACCCCGGTCATGTCATGGCTAACGCGACAGTCATAGCTAGTCGCATCCCGAATAGCCTCCATTTTTATATGTAGTGCCCTACATATGCTGTAGTATCTCTACAGATCGTAGTGCGCGTGACTAGGGAGGAGTGATGTGATTTGAGACACGTCCAGAGGCACGCTGTCAGGCTAGCCCAACCCCCAGGCGTGCTACTCGGGCTAGCTGTTTCATTTCTCGCTTACTTCGGTGTTATTTCGTCCTAGTTCTGTTTTATAATAGCAAGAAATTTACCATTCAGTGCATTCTTTTGCTGTGAACACCGACGCTAGCTCACAAAGGGCACATTTAATAATCAGGTTAGCTGGCTAGCTCAGTTAGAAGTGAAAGTGATATTCTGCAGGGTGTGAGGTGAGGAGCCAGCCTCGGGTTTGTGCTCTAGGTTTAGTTTATAAAAAAAAAAAAAGGTTTTCTTTTCTGAACTGTTTAGTTTTTATTATTATGTAGTCGTAGAGGTGGATAGTGAAAGAGAAGACTGGTTATTAATGTTTTCTTCACTGAGCCATAAGTCATATTTATATTCCATGTATGTCCAGATTATTTTAAGTGCTCTTTTATTCCCTCCTAAATGAATTTCACACTGAACTCCAAAGTAGACACCTCGCTCCCGTACAGTGGTTTTAAACAAATGCATTTGGCATCCAGTCAATTTTTACGTCCAAAGTTCAGGCTTTAGAATTCAGCGATTTACTTAAAAACAAATCATATGAGTTTAAAGTTGAATGAGCTGCACCTCATGAATTCATACACTCCAGCCTGGCCTGACATTTCCTGAGTTCTCTTATAACAGCTTTATTTCAAACCTGCAATCAGTTTATATTTATAATAAGTTCTAATTAAGCAATATCACAGGGGGACGGTGCCCTCGTCATTACAACTGCATCACACCTGTGATTATAACCAGCACAACATCACGAACTTGAATTGCTATTCTATTGCTTTTATACAACACCATTTATGATCAACAGATTATGATTTCTTTGTTTATTTTCTCTGGTGTCATTCAGTATAATTAACAGGGATGAAAGTAGTTAATTCTTAAACAAGTAAATTCTTACTGGTACTATGTAGTCGAAAAGGTAATGATGTATTGGACGGTTCTCATAAATTTCTCTTTATATTTCCACTTATGCTGCTTTGGAATATCCGCTCTGTTAACTACCAGGTTCTGTGATTAAATCCCAAATCGTGTTAAAAGGAAAGGTTGTGCACTATCACTTGTTCAACACACCACGTAGTGTTTTTGATTAGTAGTTACGCAAGGATTTTTCTGGTGTTGGAAGCGAGTTATCTTGTAAATAACAATTTTACAAGAGGCAATTTTGAACAATTTTGAACAATTTCGATAAAATTGTTTAGTAGACAAAGTGTTATTTAAAACGACCTAACGGTACTAGATTGCTGAAATGCGTCTGTGACTGGTTTTGAATATACGTTTTGGTAGGTCACTGCTCTCCGTCTTCAAGATGGAGGAATGTACAGATTTACTTTCACACATGATGTGCCCGACTGTTAGTGTAATTAACGATTGTAGAATGGAATAAAGAGAAAAGAAAAATAATATTTTAAAAAATGTAAAATAAAAAAAAAATCAGATTGTAACATTTTACAATGGGAACATTTCAGCCTGTTTATGAGGGAAGTTCAAGGCAAACTGGGACTTGTGATGAAATTTCTCATGAATGATGGAAACTGATTAGCGTTTACAGAAGACTTAGCCGCAGTAAAACGTTTGAATGCTGCAAACCTTTTGAAGAAGGCTATACATCCGAGAATGACGACACAGGGCCAATTTGGCTTAGAGTCTACTACAGGCGTTCTTGTGAGCATTGAGCAAATGGGACGCTCAGAGAAAAAAAACGTTCTGTTTTTGCAGGACAACGCACAACCTAATACCTCCCACTGCAAAACTTTCATATTACAGGAACTTGGATGGGAGTCATTGCCGCAACCTCCACACAGTTCTGACTTCCCTTCCACATTATTGGGCCTTTGAATGAGTTCCTGGGAGGCCAGAGTTTTAAACATGAAGCGGGCAGTACAGCAGCATGGCTCCGGGGTACTGAGAAAACTTTCTACCTTGATGGAATTCAAGCACTAGTGAAACGCTGGGATAAGTGCATTAGTGTATCAGGCACTTATTTAGAGAAATAAAGCGAGTTTTTACTTTCAAAACTGTGTTCTGTTATTCTGCAACTAATCGGCTACTTCCAACATTACTGACACAAAGCTGTCAAACATATTTATAAGCAGAAGTAATGTTTTAGCTACTTCTCTGCTATATATTTTTTTTACTGTTATTATGTATCATAATACAAGGTAAAACAAGTTCCACATTTGAAAGGTTGTGTGTAAACAAGCACCACGGGGCCTTCCTATAAATCCCACTGTGTGTCCTTGTACTAGACGAGATTAACATTTGCATAGAATTGCCTCTGTCTGTTTATTAACAAGAACGATATAACCATGGTAGAAATAAGTGTCTTTAATCTGGCAGATGTGTTGCATGTGCAGTTACACAGACAGGAGTGATAAAGAAATGCGATTACAAACATAATCAACGTGTTACACTTGTAGGTTGTAGTGCACAGCAACTCTGTAATGTCAAGCACAGAGAAAGTGCTCCAGTGCAACAGGGTTGTAGTGCTCTTCAGGTAAATTTTTAATCTTGAGTCACTCAGCGGTCCAAGGGTTACTACAAGCAAAAAGCAAATCCTGCGTAATGTGCATTGCTCTATTTGCTTGCCTTATGCTTTTGGAGCATTTTAAAGATGGTAGTAGCTATGATAGTCCAGCAAAGAAAATAAGAAAATAGTCATCCTCTCTCTTAGATTTCAAATGAAATCCAATGGCACAATTAACCAAATGAAGGAATCCATTAGCTACCCTACCAGGCAAGTAAAAGCTTGACTGCCATGTTTTCTTTTTGCATTGCACCCTAAACCATCCTTGCTGATGTGATGAGCTCGTTTACTAGGGGGATATGGGCTAATATTTATATTTTTCCAGTATTTTTAGGCTGATTATTGATGCACAATATATAATTGCTGTATTCACTAAAGCTTGCTGCAACAGATAGATAGTACAATATATGTGGAATAAATATTTAATTAAAATATACTAGTCTCTGAGACTCGTCTGCTTCTTTGGTTGTTCAAGCAAGAATGAAAGATTGATTAAAATAGGGTTCAATGTAAATGGAGCAGAAATATCAATGATCAATATCCTTGTGCTAATGAAGTAGTTCAGTTTTCTGACTGAGGTAGAAGGTGAAGCTCCCGGAGCATCAGAGGGAAATTAATCATCATGTTGAGAGCATCACGAACACGTTGTTCACTGTGCAAAGTGTAACACTCTCTTTGTACTACAGTTTTTGATATTAGCTTTGATATACTGCATATATTGATAATTGATATTTCTGTTTCATTTACATTTCCACTTTTGTATTGATATACGTGCGGGGGGCTATGCAGAGAAGAGTGGGGGCAGGGCCATGTGGCCATGGAGGAGAGGGTGCAGAGCTCTCAGAGGAAGAAAGGGGGTGGGGCTGCGTGAAGAGGGAGAGTTGAGGTGGGCCGCATTGAATTTGGTAAACACTCGCACATGCAGTTAAACCTTGGACTGGAAAACTGGAATCTTTAACAAGGAACCTGTCTAATGACACTTGCTTTTGCCTCCTTTGAGGATTTCGCAGCAAAGTGACTGTCGATTGTCATTAAACCGAATCATCTCTCGTAGTGCTACAGGCTCGTTAACTTTTTTCTTCACAGGCGCTGTTGTTAAAATACAGTTACCAAAGAACAATCACTACTCTTAGAAACAAAATGTAAAAAATGCTTCACGCACACATGTGGTCACAATGTTATAATAAACAGTACATGCGCGCACAAATGTTGACTATACAAGTGATGCGCGCGTACTGAGACCTAGCATGGGAGATGATTACCCACAATCCCACAGCGCAAGAAGGAGAAGAGTCTTAGTTGTGATCACATGGACAGACAAAGCGCATACGTGCTACTCGTATTTCAAGACCTTTATCAAGTTAAAATTTATTTAAAAAGTTGCTTGTCTTGCAAAATGCTCACAGACCAAGTTACTCGCAATCCCAGGATCCACTGTCTATCAATATAAATGTTATTGTCTCATTCTATATCTTTACTCAAAATATATAGGTATAAAACCCTTTATACCAATAGCCCTACTAGATATGTGCATTAATAGAAAATAAGAAAAACAACCTAGCACATGATCATTTTTTATGCCTTTGACAAAAAAAAAAAGACATTTACAAAATTTGGTTATTGCTGCAACTAAACAGTGATGTTCTGTCATTGCCTCACATGCAAAGTATGAGTCTATGAGTTTCAAATTATGGATGTCTGTTTTGTTTTTAAATTGGTTTCTCATGCTAATCTACCACACCAGATCTGTTTAATAGCTGTCTTTGTAGAGCTCTTGTAGTATAGCAATATTAGAGAACCGTGAAAGTTGGTTAATATTAATGTGTATTTTGTAAAGTCTTGTTTTTTATATTGTTGCATGTTGTTGTTTTGCTCAACTCAAATTTATCTCCGGTCCAGAGCATTTCCTATGTGATTCAGTAGCCTCTGGCATTAGCGCAGTCTTGGCTTAGTCTAAATGGGATTTTACTGAAACATGAGTATGCCTTGAGAGGACGGCTTACGTGATGAGCAGGTTTAGTTTACTCACCCGAAGCAGTTCACTAGTACAAATTTAATTACACATGTGGCACCACATATTGATGCTGCATGGTACAGCGGAACTGAAAAAGTGCGGTGGTACTAGAGTTATAAAAATGTTACTATTCCGGCATTTTGAAATAATACTTTTACAAAGTGAATATCCATTTGATCTGCTTTTTTAACGCCTAGAATTGAAAAGTTAGCGGCAGCATTTCCCAGTGGTGGTAAATACAGTTGTACAACATTGTACATGCCTTGATCGCGTAACTTGACTGGACCAGAGGCATTCCACAAGTGCTGAGTACTCAAACTAGTTTATTGTGTCTATACTGTGTAATGATTTAAAACAGAATGCATTTGCCCTTTTAATATAAATAATGTTATTATTAAAAAAAAATTCTTATTGTTAATGAACATGGAATGCCTGTGTTTTGTTCTCTTGGTGTAGAGTCCTCTGGATAAGGCACAGGGTGCTAAGAACAGGGGGAATAAGTTTTTCAAGGCTGGCAAGTATGAACAGGCCATCACTTGCTACACCGAGGCCATCAGCCTGTGCCCGAAAGAACAGAAGAGTGACCTGTCCACCTTCTACCAGAACAGAGCTGCAGCATATGAGCAGCAGGTTTGTTCCAGATGCATGTATGTTACAGTTATCAAAAGATTAAATGTCTCCTATGTATATTCTATATAACTGATTGACTCTTTTACTGTGACTGTAGGGGAAATGGACCGAAGTGGTGGAGGACTGTTCTCAGGCCGTCGAGATGAACCCGCGCTACATCAAAGCTCTCTTTAGGCGCGCCAGGGCTTTAGAAAAACTAGACAACAAAAAGGAGTGTCTGGAAGGTGGGAGTCAATATTTTTGCAATTTTTTTCTGAGTGGAACAGTGTTGAAACCAATGTGAATGTTCTAAAGCAGTGGTCTCCAACCTTTTTGTCCTACAGACCAGTTTTGTGTAAGACAGTTTTCTACGGATCAGGCATCACACATTCGTAATGAAGTGGATAATAAATACAACATGCTTTAACGCAGAATCAGTGTGATCCCTGAGCATATTTACATGCGGCAAGACGTTTCCCTCTAGGAGTGATGGGAGACAATTTACACCCGAAGTGTATTCCTGTCCAGGTTGCTCTGTAATTATATGCCCAAGCACTATAGGGTGCGCAAATCCTTGTTTTCCTAAGGAATTTTTGGGACTTTTTGGGGTCTTAACATGCTCTCAAAAACTCTTTGAAAAATCGTCAGACAGGTTGGAATCTGCTGTCATTAGGATGCCTGAGAGTCGTGTGGCATGGGGCCCTCAGGGGCCCCCCACACAAGATTTTGCTGCATAGCTCATACACACTTGCACGAAACTCGGTACACATCCAGAGCTCATTGAGCCGAACCACTTTCGCACTGTTATTTTGTGTCATTTGCCAAAACGCACCCGAAGGATTTTTATATACTCCTACTAGGGAATTTATGCAGACCGATGTGATCTAAAGACTTTTAGGATGGAAAATTGTAGGGGGATTTTTCATATCTCAAACGGGTCAGCCGTGACGATGCCTTAAATTTACGCTGAACAGTGATGAATGACGTTATATTGTGTGACGCTTTCAGTGACATCATAGTGTGAAGTTTTTTTCCAGCATTTCCTGCCTGTTCTATATACGTACGCATCACAAATGGTAACACACACGCGCACACACACACACACTCACAATAACAAATTTTTAACACTCACATCACAAATGTTAACACACACACACTTAAGATGACAACTATTTATGGCCCAAGCTGACATAAGCCATGTTATGTCACATTGTGTGGAGTGTGCAAGTTGTGCGGTGAACCCGGGTGGCCTTGTCTTTTTGGAGGCCTTAACACGCTCAAAAGTCAAATAGGTTGTGTGGGGCACCCGGGAGGCGATGGCGCAAAGTGCTTGGGCCTGCTCATCGTTGCTTGCAACTATATTTTAGTTTTTGCAGCTTTCTTCTTGTTCTCAAGTTGTTTAAAAAAATATTATTTTCTAAGGGATTTTTCCACCCAATTTTCTCCATAATTTAGTCGTGTCCAATTCCTACCCGTCATTAGGGCTCTACCCCATCGAAGCTCGAAGGCATGGTGGTTCGAAGGCATCAGGTGTTTCCTTCGAACCACCTGATGCCTGCCAACCACATCTTTTCGAACTGCTCACTCACACACCGTTGGAGCGGCAGTACACGTTTGAGGGGAACAGCGCTGTCTGCTTCTTCCGCTTGTGTGAGTTCACAGACGTCCATGACTGGCTTTAGAGCCGTGATTGATGTGAGAGTGCGCATCCCCTCCCCTCTGAGAGAGCTCGGCCAATCAGCTCTCTCCAGGCCCTCGTTGCAGGTGGTCACAGCATCACCCGGGAATTGAACTAGCGATCTCCTGATGATCGAGTGAACAAAACTAATACAGAGACAAACGTGCGAAAGAGGTACAGATGGAAACAATTGGGAGATGATCTGATTCATTTTTGAAAAGAGAACACTCTGTAGGCTCCTATAGTCAATAAAATGGAAACAAACTTTACTTCTGCGGCCTAGTACCAAATCATGCCTGGCCCGGCACCAGCCTAGTGGTTGAGGAGCAGTGTTGTAGCACATAATACTTAAAACAAGGACACATTTCATGCACATGTAACCTTTAATTGTGTTTTTCCAGATGTGACAGCTGTATGTATACTTGAAGCCTTCCAGAACCAACAAAGCATGCTACTGGCAGACAAAGTACTGAAACAGCTGGGAAAAGAGAAAGCCAAGGAAAAATACAAGGTGACACTCAGTTTGCGGATGGGTCAATGTCTAGATTTCAGCCATACAGTTTGTGCCTTTTGGATTGTTAGTACGAATTAAATTAAAACAGCAGTCAGGACATAAATGGTGTTATATTTGCCCTGGCCTTTTGGGATTTTTTTATATATAGTAATATAGTAATGTATACTGTATAACTGAATCTTTGTATACAGAACCGGGAACCTTTAATGCCATCACCTCAGTTTATCAAGTCGTACTTCAGCTCCTTCACTGATGACATCATATCGCAACCCCTTCAGAAGGGAGAGAAGAAAGACGAGGACAAGGATAAGGAGGGCGAGGCTGCTGAGGTCACAGAGAGGTCAGAGTTCAAGTTGAGTTTTTTTTAAATGTGTGTTTTTATTATTATTATTATTATTATTATAATAATAATAATATTATTATTATTATTATGTTCAGTATACATCATTCTTGAGTACGTATCTCTAAATAGGTTTATAGTGATGGAGTCAACTCTCTGCATTATTTGAAAATATTGCATTTGAAAAAGACTGCTGTAGAATAAAATACTTTTTATCATCACATTATAAAACTACAATATAGGGAAATCCTTTCATATAATAAGTGGTGTGGCACTGTGACTTTGCACATCCAGGGTCGAGAATTCGATTTCCACCTCGGTTCAGTGTGTATGGAGTTTGCAGGTTCTTGGTGGGTTTTTTCAGAGTACTACATGTTTCCTCCCACAGTCCAAAGACATGCAGATTAGGCTAATTGGTGTTTCCAAATTATCCGTACTGTGTATGTGTGTTATATAATATTATAATACAAAATAAGAGTTTAAATAATTATTATTTTTATTAGCATAAGGTTAATGTCGGTCTCATATGCATGTGTGTGTCTGAACAGAGACAGACATTCTCTGATCAGACAATTCTAATTGGGATATAACTTACTGCATTAGTTATTTAAACCTGATGTGCTGATTCTGGCTGTAGCACTATTGTATTGAGAAGTAAAACTGTTGATAACAGTAAAGTTCGTGTCTGTCCATGTTCAACAGCCTCTCTCTATGCCTGTGCCTCTTTCTCTGTCTCTGTCTCTCTCTCTCTCTCTCTCTCTCTCTCTCTCTCTCTCTGTCTGTGTTTGTGAGCCCTGCGATGGATTGGCACCCTGTCCAGAGTGTACCCCACCTTATGCCTTAAGTCTCATTGGATAGGCTCCAGGCCCGCAAACCTATTCACAATTAAGTTGTATCCCAATTAGAACCGTGCATGCATGTCACTGATGAGACGTGTGTGTGTGTGTGTGAGACAGACAGACATATGCACATGCACAGACATTTCCTCACCCACTTAAGTGACAGCGGAATGCCATAAATGAGGAAGCGATATGGGAGAAGTTGATGCATTGGTAGTGTTTTTGTTTAATGCTGTGTGAGTCTGACTAATGAGCGTTGGTATGGTTATCACCAGTTACTACTCGATACGATATTATCATGATACTACCTAGGTGCTGATTCAATTTATATTGAGAATCGAAGCGAATAACTCACTTCTACCACACATGATGAAAATGTTTGAATTTAGAGTGTACCATTTGTAGTATTAAAAAGAAATATTAAGATTTTGCCCCGAGGTGTATATACCGTATACGACATACTTTAGCATCTAGGATGGTTGTCAAGTAAATGTGAATGCGGTGTGATCTCAGTGCAGGGAAATACATGCAAATGAATCACGTCATTTTGAAAAGAGATTTGAAAGGTGTATGTATGTATTGTATTTTGTGAAACAACTTTTTCAATTAATTGTGCAGTTCTAATGCATAGTTTTGTTTTAATGCCAAGTTATGCAAAACAGTTTACGGAAAAAATTGATTTCTTCAAAGTATAAAACATTGTTTTATTTATTTATTTATTATTATTATTATTTTTTTTTTTTATCACATGGTTAAAATAGCTAATTTAAACTCGTACTGCTCCAGCACTTCAAGTCAGTGTGTCCCTTGATGTTAATAATTGATATAGGAGTTATGCATACTTAATCATTCTCAATTAATTGAAAACCTTTTCAGATTCCTTACTATTATGACAATACCCAGAGTGGCAGCAATCTCAGTTTTCCATTTTCAGTACACTCTCAAATTATTGGCCGAGACCTGATTATAGGCTTGTACTTGCGCCATGGTGACTTTGTGAGCTTCTGTTGTCAAATTACTTAAATTGTCATAGGTAATCAGTCGATCAAAACAGGAATTGGGGAAAATCCAAGTTGATAGCTACACAACATTTCAGATCAATATCAGTATTGGATTTTTTTTTTGGTAGTGTTTTTAAAAGCATTGTTTAATATCAATTGTTCATGCAGCTCGGGTTATCTGAAGGCCAAGCAGTACATGGAAGAAGAGAACTACGATAAGATCATTAGTGAGTGCACTAAGGAGATCGAATCTAAGGGCAGACACACTGCTGAAGCTCTTCTACTCCGAGCCACGTTCTATCTGCTCATCGGCAACGCCACCGCCGCCCAGCCTGACCTGGACCGAGTCATCAACATGCAGGATGCCAATGTCAAGGTACATGTGCAGCATTTGGATTTACACGGGCACTAAGCGGTGGTTAGATTGAAGCGTATTTGAAAGGTGTTGATCTGTGCCTTATTTATTTATTTATTGCAGTTGCGAGCAAATGCTCTGATAAAACGTGGCAGCATGTACATGCAGCAGCAGCAGCCTCAGCTCTCCACCCAAGACTTCAACATGGCAGCTGAAATAGATCTGAGGAATGCAGATGTCTATCACCACAGGGGACAAGTATACTACTTATACATCTTGTTTTGCATACTTTCTTAACTAGCTGTGGATTTTTATATATATATATATATATATATATATATATATATATATATATATATATATATATATATATATATATATGTTTTTTTTAAAGAACATTTTTATACTTTTGCATGACTGTACTGTACTTGTACTGTACTATACCAGTACAGTCTTGGACTGGAGCATTGGCTTACATTGTCCGTGACTCTTATAAACAGCTTTTAAATGTTATTTATATGAAGGTTTTCTTGGATGGTTTAACGGTTAATCTAACATGCTTTCTTTTTGACAGTTTGCAATTTTAACACAATAAGACTTAATAAATTAAACCAGTTATATGTTAGAATAAAAATAGAAATGTGCCTGTCCTTACCCTTGTTTGTTGTGTAACCTAGTGAGCATTGCTTCAACACTTTGAATGGAATGACTATTAACACTCCTGTCATCTCTCAGCTGAAGATCCTGCTGGACCAGGTTGAGGAGGCAGTGGCTGACTTTGACGAATGTATTTTGCTCAGGCCTGACTCTGCACTCGCACAGGCACAGAAATGCTTTGCGCTGGTGAGTAAGCAGCAGAGGGTGCTCATGAGCAGTCAAATCTCAGCCCATTGACTGATAAAACTGTCTGCTAAGAGAGTTTGCTCTTTTTAAGAGATTTACAGCAAATATATTGCCTAAAAGTATGAAGTAAAATGTATACATTGTTCTATCTGCATTCTATCAAGCATTTATGGCTCAGACATTATGCAATGCTCTTGTATCTTCCTTGTATTTCTTCCGATTTGTAATTATTATTATTATTATTATTATTATTATTTTATCTCTGCACTTTAGTATAGACAGGCGTACACCGGAAACAGTCCATCTCAAGTGCAGACAGCCATGGACGGCTTCGAGGATGTCATCAGACGGTTTCCAAAGTGTGCAGAAGGCTATGCTCTTTACGCTCAGGTATGTACAGTACTTTACTGATCTATACGGAACTATAGCGCACTGACAAATCACTGTGTATTTAATTGATTTTATTCTTTTTTTTTTTTCCCCCCCTCTTTCTCTTTTGGGGTAGGCGCTGACTGACCAGCAGCAGTTTGGGAAGGCAGATGAAATGTATGACAAATGTATCGAACTGGAGCCTGATAATGCCACAACCTATGTGCATAAAGGGTTAGTGTTCAGCTATGTGACTTAATTACTGCTTGCCTGGTTCATGCACAAGGGAAATTCCAGTGCTTTCCAGCCTAATCCTTTTGCACTGCATTTGAAAAACGTGTGCTTCATTGACATTAATATCTCATTTATTGATCGTAAAGATATAATGGTATATATTTGCATTGCAGTGGAAGGAAATCTTTAGGTCGCTTATCTGCAACAGAATGGAGAATGTTACCTTTTTTCCCTCCAGTCTGCAGTCATTCTAACATGATCATTAAATCGAGTGTTGAATTTTAATAATTACTAGCTGGACTAAATAGCTTTTCCGTGCTGTCATCATTTTCATCAGTCAGCGCGAAAAGGCTTTACGCATGCAGTGGAAACGTTCAGCAAGGGCAGTTATTGAATTACATCAGGAAACATCTGCTGTACACAGATTCACAAATTCAAAATTACATTTACAGTGATGAGACAGACATAAGACAATGTCTTAATAAAGTTTTTCTATAGTTTTGTCCACAAAAAAAAAAGAAATATATATATATATTGTGTGTGTGTGTGTATATATATATATATATACATTGGTCGTTCTAAAAAAAAATTAGCATATTCTGATAAAGTTCATTTTTTCCTTTAATGTACTGATAAACATTTAGACTTCCATATATTTTAGATTCATTACACACAACTTGAAGTAGTTCAAGCCTTTTATTTGTTTAATATTGATGATTTTGGCATACAGCTCATGAAAACCCAAAATTTCTATCTCAAAAAATTAGCATATTTCATCCGACCAATAAAAGTGTTTTTAATACAAAAAAAGTCAACCTTCAAATAATTATGTTCAGTTTTGCGCTCGATACATGGTCGGGAATCCTTTTGCAGAAATGACTGCTTCAATGCGGCGTGGCATGGAGGCAATCAGCCTGTGGCACTGCTGAGGTGTTATGGAGGCCCAGGATGCTTCGATAGCGGCCTTAAGCTCATCCAGAGTGTTGGGTCTTGCGTCTCTCAACTTTCTCTTCACAATATCCCACAGATTCTCTATGGGGTTCAGGTCAGGAGAGTTGGCAGGCCAATTGAGCACAGTAATACCATGGTCATGGTCAGTAAACCAGAGCCACCGTGTGCAGGAAATGGGCTACAGGTGCCGCATTCCCCAGGTCAAGCCACTTTTGAACCAGAAACAGCGGCAGAAGCGCCTGACCTGGGCTACAGAGAAGCAGCACTGGACTGTTGCTCAGTGGTCCAAAGTACTTTTTTCGGATGAAAGCAAATTTTGCATGTCATTCGGAAATCAAGGTGCCAGACTCTGGAGGAAGACTGGGGAGAGGGAAATGCCAAAAAGCCTGAAGTCCAGTGTCAAGTACCCACAGTCAGTGATGGTTTGGGGTGCCATGTCAGCTGCTGGTGTTGGTCCACTGTGTTTTATCAAGGGCAGGGTC